>CM070036.1:150573944-150584974 GCA_036250615.1 Ptychadena robeensis | reverse complement strand
ATTGGATAGGCTGCATTCTCAGTGATGTCACTGGTCTCTATTGATTGGATAGGCTGCATTGTCAGTGATGTCACTGGTCTCTAGTGATTGGATAGGTTGTATTCTCAGTGATGTCACTGGTCAAGTGATTGGATAGGCTGCATTCTGGTAATAATGATGAGATATAAGACATGAGTGTGACAGAGAAATTCATGGCAATCATTGTTTAATACCTTATTGTACCTTAGACCTATAGGTAGCCCAGTGACTGAACTGTGACTTGTCCAGGACCTGGTAGCAATCTGGTCCTGTTCTCAACCAGAGGGACACCACAGTACTGAGCAGGACATTTTCTCTACTGATCAATAGAAAAGCCATAAATCTGTTATATATTGGATATTTCTTTAGAAGAAAAGCCAAATATGCAGTGACAGACTACCCAACCAGCACAGAAGAGGACCAGAATATGAGGCCACAACTCTGACGTATAAAAAGTGGACTGTCTTCATCCAAAGTAGAGATGATACACCTCCTAGGTGGCCCATGTCTCCTACCTCTTCTCATATTATAAAAAAAATGTCTACACAAGTCATTTCTCTATTACATTGGGTTCCTTCTGAACTCTTTAGTGCTCAGAGAAAGCAACCATGCCGTGCAGAGTCTTGGGCTGCCGGTACCACTTCTTGGCCAGTTTAAAAAAAAAAACAGACAAGGTCACTTTAAAAGAAGAAACAATGGCCCTTCCATCTGTTCCCAGTGTAGTTTGCATCTGAACCAGTTAAGTTGATGTAAAATAAGGATTTTCCTTTGGAAAGCTTTTCTAGACATTCTGTTAATTATATTTATTTGTTTTTTCCTTATACAGTGCTCTCCAGATGGGAGATGACTCCATGTTGCCTCATAAATTAAATTCCAGAGGTCCAAGGAAATAATTTATCTATTTTTATATAATTAATTGTCTATGAAAGTCGGGAAATCGGTCATGCCTTGTTAACCTTTCGATCTGTAAGTTTAGCAGCTGGAAATAGCAGAAGGTAAAGTTTGAGTGAATTTGCAAGCCAAATTCTGATTGACGAGGATATAAATTGAGCATCTGTGTGTTACTTTAAAAGTTCAGCTCTAAGGAGAAGAGATGGTCGCAAAATTTCAACTAGTTTATTTGGGAGTTTATTGTAACTGAACATGATATCATTCATCACCCAGACTGAGATTGAAGGTTGCTGGAACATCCCCCACAAAAAAATTCATTTAACCTCTTGAGCATTACGTCAGTGACACGTTCCCTCCATCTCCCTACACATCCCCGGCGTCATGGATGTGTGGTATGTGTGAGGTGTGTTGAAGGAAAGTCGGCACCAACTTCATAACATGGAAGTCAATGGCGCCCCCCGGCTCCTCGGCGCCAAGAGGCAGACAGCGGGTACGTCGATACTCACCGCTGGCTTGCTGAGGGAAGGAGGGTAAAACCTGAGGTTAAAAATAAAGTTTGAATTTTAAATTTTTTTTACTCGACTTTCAGTTCAAAAGAGACCCTACTAGTGTTTTGTACTTTATATGGACACACACATCCAAACTATTGTGTGATTCCCATCTCTAGTTTAACATACACAAAAAAAGAAACAATACCCTGGTTGTGGGGCTTTAAGTGCCCTAACCGTGAGGAAAGAGTCATATACCGGCCCCCTGCGCCCCAAAAAACGTAATTGGGGTTTTAGGCGTTGTGAAATTTATTTACATCAACAGTTGATATAGAATTAAAAGGTCTTTATTTCCATAGATAGGATCAAAGTAATAATTTAATGTGTTAAAAAAAATATGATATTTTTTAACACAATAATCACTCAATTCACCTCATGCTGAAAATTTTACCAAAAATGATAAATATCCACATTTTTATCAGATTCTATCAACTTAAAAAAAAAATTACACAAAAGGTTAAAAACATAAAGTGCATAATAATTCTTGTTCTCAAATCAAACTTGTCTTGATGCGTTTTGGCCATATCGGGCATCCTCAGAATTTTACAGTAAAGCACTCAATGATGGGGAAAAAATCCTCCGATTGAAGATAATGACATGGCAAGCTCACAATTTCAGCCTATTCGCATCTCATTACTGATGGTTCTTGCCTAGCTTGCCTAGCTCTTTTATTTCTGTAAGACCACCTAAAGATCTGATTACCGACACTGATCAACTTCATCCCAACAATTAATTGGTCATTTAGTTACAATGGTACCTCTCAAGGTTTGACATACATGAAACAAAGAGACAGTTTAACAGTAAGTAAACAATTCCTTCTTGAAGGTGATGAAAAAATATGGATCCGCGATGTTGACGAGGGTCAAATTTTAATTGGACAACTTTCCTGTCTCTTTACATTACTCTCCTTCCTAACTTTTCTGTCTCTTTGCATTACTCTTCCATCTAACTTCTTCCTATCTTTCCTGTCTCTATGCATTACTCTCCCTCCTAACCTCTTCCTAACTTTTCTGTCTCTTTGCATTACTCTTCCTTCTAACGTCTTCCTATCTTTCCTGTCTCTATGCATTACTCTCCCTCCTAACCTCTTCCTAACTTCTCTGTCTCTTTGCATTACTCTCCCTCCTAACTTTTTCCTAACTTTTCTGTCTCTTTACATTACTCTCCCTCCTAACTTTTTCCTAACCTTTCTGTCTCTTTGCATTACCCTCCCTCCTAACTTTTTCCTAACTTTTCTGTCTTTTTGCATTACTCTCCCTCCTAACTTTTTCCTAACCTTTCTGTCTCTTTGCATTACTCTTCCTCCTAACTTCTTCCTAACTTTTGTGTCTCTTTGCGTTACTCTTCCTCCTAACATCTTCCTAACCTTTCTGTCTCTTTGCATTACTCTTCCGCCTAACCTCTTCCTAACTTCTCTGTCTCTTTGCATTACTCTTCTGCCTAACTTCTTCCTAACTTTTCTGTCTCTATGCATTACTCTTCCTTTTCTGTTGTACTTCGTTTTGAGAACTGCAAAAATAAACCAAGCATCTGTGATAAGAAGTTGATGATGGCATAAGCACATCACCCAAATTTCCCTTTGAATAGACAAGGCTGAGGGGACACAAAAGCAATACATTTATTATGCACAGTGCAAAAGTAATGACCATCATATCATTTAAAACACTGCACAATGTTGCGGATGTCACATCTGTACACATGCTTAGACAATTAAAATAGTCCAAATGGCGCAAATTTCACCCCAACTTGCGTTTCGTTGAAGACTTCTTCAGGGGGTACGATATGTAATTTCATCTGCCAAATCTACATAACACAAACAGCCGACACGAGGGGATCAGTCATATTGAATAACCAAATTGACATAAAAGTGGGCACAGACCCTCAGGGGTTACTCACGTCCATAGATCAATATAGGGGGAAAAGACACGATTTCTGAAGATGGCGTCCCCACTGGTGATCTGCATCGACCCAAACCATCAACTGTTCATGTTTACCAAAGTAAATGCATTAAAAATCGATTTTGTTGTACGCAGATCACCGCGGCATTTATGTGGTTAAAGTCTGTCTGTCTCTCCGTTCCCCACTGGTGTCAGTGCAGTGGATTCCACCTATATGGATCTATGGACGTGAGTGACCTTTGAGCGTCTGTGTCCACTTTTATGTCGATTTGGTTATACAATATGACTGATCCCCTTTTGTTGGCTGTTTGTGTTATGTAGATTTGGCCAATTAAATTACATATGGTACCACCTGAAGACGTCTTCAACGAAACGCACATTGGCGGAAATTTGTGCCATTTGGACTATTTTAATTGTCTAAGCATGTGTACAGATGTGACATCCGCAACATCGCACATTGTTTTGGATTGATATGATGTCATTACTTCATTGTTTGCACTCTGTATAATACATGTATTGCTTTTACATATTGAGTGACCCTTAGTCCCCTCGCCCTTGTCTATTCAAGGGGAAATTTGGGGTGATGTGCCATTATCAACTTCTGTCTATTGTGTTTGGGATGTTGGCCACTATACATCGGAGAGTGTAGTTTTATTGATTATAAAATCTTTCAAAAACCTCTGGAAGAGCCTGACATTGTGAATGGATTCATGGAATTTATTTACCCAAAAAATTTAACATAAACAGCCTTATTCTACATAATTAAAACTAATCTTTATTTCATGATGGAATAACCTTGGGATGGTAATAGATTTTCCTCAAAAAGCACTTTATTTCTTAAAAATTCAATTTAAATCAAAAAAATCTGATTTAAATAAAAAAAATCTGATTTAAATAAAAAAAATCCGATTTTTTAGATTTTTTTTTAAAATTATCGATTTTTATCCACCCTGCTCTCCCCCCTAACTTCTTCCTAACTTTCCTGTATCTTTGCATTACTCTCCTAACCTCTTTCTAACTTTTCTGTCTCTTTGCATTAGTCTTCCTCCTAACATTTTTCTAACTTCTCTGTCTCTTTGCATTACTCTTCCTCTTTACTTCTTCCTAACCTTTCTGTCTCTTTGCATTACTCTTCCGCCTAACTTCTTTCTTACCTTTCTGTCTCTTTGCATTACTCTTTCTCCTAGCTTCTTCCTATCTTTTCTGTCGCTTTGCATTACTTTTCTTTTAAACCTCTTCCTAACTTCTCTGTCTCTTTGCATTACTTTCCTCCTAAATTTTCTGTCTCTTTGCATTACTCTTCCTCCTCATTTCTTCCTATCTTTTCAGTCGCTATGCATTACTCTCCCTCCTTACTTCTTCCTAACTTTTCTGTCTCTTTGCATTACTCTCCCTCCTTACTTCTTCCTAACTTTTCTGTCTCTTTGCATTGCAGCAGAGCATTGCATGGCACTTCTCCATCTTCTATGTCAGCAGTTCTCAGGCCGTGGGTCGGGACCTCCTCTGGAGGCGAACAACCCTTTCACAGGGGTCGCCATTTTCATGCATCAGCGATGTTGGCCACAAGCGGGTTGTGAAGTTAGGAGGGAAAGTAAGGATACACAGTCGATTTTTTACTAGATTTGAGCACAATCAATCGCCGTGCGCGTTTGCGGTGATGAATTGCTCTCAAATCGATTGCATTCAGCCTTTCTTCGAGTGGGAGCGATTGACCAAAAGCTCGATGGAACAGGGAACCAACTTGTTAAGCAGTCCCTTGTCGATTGCCAACAATTGCCATTACTTTGGATGTGGATACCCGGTATCGAACGGGATCTATTGCACAGCACATCGATTCTCCATTTAATCAATAAAGCTTGAGAGCAGCTTGGCGACGTCATCATGCTCCGCTCAAAGGGTTCATCGATTGAATGGGTATGGACCTCATCTTAAAGCCTAATTTCGGAGGAATGGGGCATTACTCTCCCTCCTAACTTCCCACTCCCCACATCAATTGCACACGCAGGGAGGGAAAATAGAAGAGAGGGGACATAACACTTACCTTATCGTGCCAGATGTGACAACGCAGAAGTGACATTCCTCTCCGCTCCAAATACAGGAAGTGACACTTTGCGACTTCACTTCTGAGGCCGTGGATCTAAAACAAATTGTGAACCACTGCTCTAAATTGATCTCTGTTGACTGTAAGAGCCCAAGAGCCTCTGTTGACCAAATAAAATACAGGAACCCTCTTCTAACCATTTTTTACTGCTTTACATTGATTTATTACTAGGTTAGATAGGTTTATACCCTGACTTCCTGTTCCTGTAAGAAAAAGATGGTAAATAATGTCAAATCCATCATATAGCCATCAGGAAAAATGTGACAGATGTTCAGCCCCTTCCATGACACCACCAAAATTAAAAACAAAAAGTTCCCCCGGAGTTCTTCTGTAACAACTGACACATTTGATCCGTATAACTTTTCCGCATGCAGCATTGCCGAAGATTCGAGCTAGCAAAGCGTTAAATAATCCCTCTCGGCTCCCCAGAATGTAATTATGATCTGCATGGCTCCTTTTGTCTCTGTAGAAGAAGGAAAGCGGTTGGAGGGACAGAAATCTTTCATTTTTTTTTTCTTCTCCTCCTTTCTGTCCACATTTGATGTGGTCGTTTGCATACAGCTGCCGAGTAGACAGTTACCTCTGAAAAGAACATTTGGCTGGTTTAATTTGATTAGGGAAAACCACCTCAATCATTTCTAGACTAAAAGCCGTTCTCATTTTCACTTGGCAGAAGGAGTTGGGAATGTACTGTTTGCCATCACATACGCGGGGGAACAAAAGGGGACATGACTAACCTCTTAAAGGAGCAGCGCCCCTTTTACAGTATCTGGTAACTTCCGTGCATTGTATAGGGGTGTCTGTTTATAGAGATCTACGGTATCAATTCTACGTACCCCACTGCAAACCATCGCTAACGTGATTCCTTTATATGTTATATTTATAAAGAGAAGAACGCGGTGTGGTCTTCAACTTCCTGCAGTGTGGTTTTGCAGAGAAGTGTCTCTCATTGGAGGAGAATACTATCACCTGACGTGGTTCATAGTCATGTGACAGGTTTTCTGGTCTTTACCCACTCCACATTCTATGGATTGATGGCTGGTTTAGAATTCTGAAACATACCAAGTGAGATTTATAAAGCGCCAATATATTACACAGCGCTGTACATTAACCTCCCTAGCGGTTTGCCCGAACTCAGTTCGGGCACAGTTTGATCGCTGATCAAACTGTGCCCGCACCGGGATCGGGCAAAACCGCCATCTCCCTGTGTCCCGGCGGCTCTGTAGAAGAGCCGCCGACACACGAAGCCCTTCCGGCCCCATCCTTCGGCGTCATCTGTGACGCCGAAGGGGGCTGGGGGGGGCGGCGCCATAGACCTCCATGTTAATGGAGGGGGCGCCGCTCTCCTCTCCACACGCCGCCGGCGGCGTGCAGAGAGCTGGGCGGAGACAGTGTACTCCGTCGCGATTGCCGGTGACATGAGGTTTTCGTGCCATGAAAAATGGCGCGAAAACCTCAAACTGCCCAGAGGGTTAAACAAAAGTTGATGTACCATAGCAGCTTTTTTTTTTTTTTTTTATTTATTTATTTATTTATTTATTTTAACAGCGGAGAGCACAGCACAGAGTTAAGCTAGCCACACATGGTTCGATTTTAGCGTTCAATCGATGTTTTTCGATGAAAAAAGGGATCAATTTTAAAAAATCGATGTTCTGCACACATAGTACAATCGACGATCATTGATCGATTTTTGTCAAATCGCCGATTGAATCGTGATCGGACGTGTTGAAAAATTTTGCTCGATTGTACAATCATTGAGCTACATTCCTTGCAGCTTTTTTTGGGTCGAGTCAATGATATTCGATCTGTGTGGCTACTTCCCTTTAACTTGAAACTAGAATCGGAATCAGAATTCAATCGACGATTTTTTATTACTTCGATTAACTTTTCAGTCCAAATTGAACAATCGTACTCCCCATGTGGTGTACATTGATTAAAAGAAAATCGAGTAAAAATTTTTTGATTGAACTTAAAAATCTAAGCGAACGCCGATTGAACACTTAATTGAACCATGTGTGGCTAGCTTAACTTCTGTTTGTACCTATTTATAATCGTTGAAGCTTTGAACAGTTGAAAGTACCCTTGTAGTGAAGCTACCTACCTCCACAAGGGTTCTTTTTTTTTTCCAGGGTGCTTGTAAAAACCATCTGCAATATTCTTCACTCCCAGAAATGTCACCCTTCCTCCAGAGCCTCCTCCCTGCAGTGCTGTATTGGTTGCTAGCATTCTGGCATCATCATGTACAATGCAGGACCATCAGCTCTGCACTCCAAGTTAGGATCCGGAAGGGTCACCTACAACCTAGAGAAAGGGGTGAAAAAGGAAGCAAAATCTGCCAGGGGATTGAGGCATATAGTTAAGCACCCCATACACCTCTAGGTTTTCCTTTCAATCAACTTAAAAAGATAAATTTTTTGGGGGTCAGGAAAATCGGTGATTGATTGTAATGTATGCCAACTTTTGTAACTGATTTTTGATCTAATTTTTTTGGATTGTCCGAAAGCGTGATTGAATTAAAGTTAAATTTCATTACAACCAATTAACATTTTTCAGCATGTCTGATCATGGAGAATTTTCCCAATTTTAATCGTTTTAGGTCGATCTAACCATGTGGGCTGCCATAGATTTTCAATCAATCAACAAAAAAAAATTTATTGAATTAAGTTGATTGAACGAAAAATCAAATCTAAATAGTGTATGGGGGCCTTTAGGCTAGGTCTCCACATCTGTCGGGACCCCCTACACTAAGCGCAGTGCTTGGTGGGAGGTCCTGATGGAGCACATACACTTTACCTGCACGGCAGATGCTGTGTTCTCCCGGCGCTGAGCCGTTCCACCGATGCACGGGTTACATAGTGGCCGGCTAAAGTGCATGTCATCTGTCGGGACCCCCGCTTAGCGTAGGGGTCCCAACAGATGTGGAAACATACCCTTAGTCTGCTTCAGTTGAAACTTCCATGACACATTTCCTGTAAATTTGGGGACTCCGATGTATGGAAGGCACCCATAGCTGCCCTCTTTTAGCCAGTTCTCTGTGGGTTTAAATTTTACCCTTTAGGCGCTTTCTACAAGTGTTCCCAGTCACCTCTATATTCCATGATCTGTGGAATAAAGGACCATGGACAAAAAATTTAACAAATATTTACTGAGAAAAGTTTACCAACCTTTGGGTCAAATAATTTGATTATAAAAACCCATGAAGAGTTGGGTCACTGTGACCCCCAGAAATGTACAAACATCAGACGGATCACGGGTCCTCTGTAACAGCAAATAAACTAATTCTGCTGAGTTTGATCTCATAATCAGCAAACATTAAGTTGAAAAATTTCATGTAATAGTCTATCTTGTCTTGTTGTTTCTTTATAGTTTGTGAGGGAAAGTTTCAAGTTTCCAAGTTGATGAAAGACTGGTAGAAAAATCTTTAAAAACTTCCCAAAAAGTGAAACTTGTTTTCATGCTTTCCTGCTCTGAAATTAATACGTGTGGGTGGTATAACTTTGATTTTCATGAGGTTGTCTTGAATGCATCTCTCCCCGTACACGTCATCATGTTGATAAAAGCAACTTGAAGCAAGTTATTGCAGCTTAGATGTGAACTGTGATTGTAAGATGGGCGAGGAAATCCCCCAAATCCCATCAGCAGAGTCCCATGGTTGTATATGGGCTGAGCAATTCTAGCGCGATCCGGTGGGGTCTGCTCCCGGCTGCTTGAGGGCTTCAGACCCCCTCCTGGTGACCTCCGGTGGCTGCTCATACCCTTGGAGACGAGCTGGGACCGTCCATCTGCCCTAAAATCGCGCCGGAGCGTGCCCAGGATCGCGCCCAGGATCGCGGAGACCTCGAAATTTAGTCCGCGGCTGCGGCCTACGCAGTGCGAGCAAAAACACAATCCGCTGCTCATCTCTGCAACCCACCACTCCTAAGGTAGGACAGACATTCATTCTCCTTCCTGAGCCACATATCCAACAGAGTTAGCAGACATTGAAGTGATTTATACGCTCATTTTGGACTTGGCCTAGCTATAACACGTTTTGAGGCCCACCGGCGCATGGACTTTACGCCAGGCACTGGAAGCCCCCCTACCTATATCATCTACTGTACTGCTTTCCTGGCCTCTCCTACTAGCTTTATTACTGCATCCATTGGAATAGATTTCATTTAGCTGCTTACATTGCTTGCAATTCATTATCCACTACCTACCAGGCCAAGCCAGCAATTTAGTGGATCGTAACCCTCGACAGCGGTGATCATATTGGCCCTGCATGAAGCACAAGCTGAGCGGCGAGGCTAAGCGCGCACCGAGTATGGCTGCCTAGCCTATGGCTGAGAGCGGCCCCCATACCCCTGCACCCGAATCTCCTGCAAGACGTCCGCAGGCACCTCTATGGGCAAGGTCGGTAGATACCCATCTTCTCAGTCGGCACCCCCAGCTGCTGTTAACCCTCCGGGAGCCCAGATACCGGAGATATTCCGCTCCCATCGCCGAGACCAGGGGCTGCCTTCTGCTTCCACGATGGCGGCCGTGGCGGGAACGCCATGTGAAGCGACTCCGGCACCAGCACAGACCCCTCCACTGTCCCAGCTGCCCACTCAGATCCCTATCTGCAGCAACTCCCTACTCGCTCTGAACTAAATATGTTCGCTACAGACATCAAAGACGCCCTGGCACTCGCAGTGGCGGACCTCAGGAGTGCCATTACGGACACTGGCAAACGTATAACTGCTGTGGAGGAGGCCGGCTCCAGAAGAGATGAGCACATGGCAGGGCTACAGGCTGCTCACGCTGACCTTCACTCCTCTGTCCAATTCATGTCCCCCCAGATGGAAGATCTGGACAACAGGGGCCGCCGCACCAACATCAGGGTGAGAGGGTTACTGGAGGCTATACTCCCTGACCAGATCCAGTTGCACCTCACTCATCTGTTTAATGACCTGCTGGACCGCCCGTCTGAAAGCCCCATAGACTTTGTGCGGGCGCACAGGACTCTACACCCCAGGGGCCCACCGGACTCCCCGCGAAGAGACATTATATGTTGCTTCGTGAGCTTCCCCTTGAAAGAGGAGATCCTGGCCAGGGCACGGCGCAAGCGTACCCTGAGATGGGAAGATTGTGAGGTCCAACTTTACCAGGACCTCTCGCCCACCATCCTGCTGAAGAGAAAGATTTTGCGCCCCTTGTTGGATCATCTACGGGCGAAGGGTATTGCGTACAGATGGCACTTTCGCCTCTCGACTTCTCATAATGGCAGAGCTGCTCATGTTTGCTATTCCACGGATGTCGCCCACTTCTGCTCCATACTGGACCTCCCACTGGTGACCTTGGCAGAATGGCCTACGCACCCTTCGGAACGTCGTGCTGACCCGACTCCAGGCTCCCCGACCCGACACCCCAGGCGAGACCAGGTGGACCAGCTCCCACAGGCATTTTCCTCTCACTATCCTGCAGCTAAGAAGCAATGCACACCTCGACCCCGAGGTCGTGCCCCGCGCCGGTATGCCTATGACCTTGCCCGCATCTCGGGTGGTTCCAGCCACGGCTCGGACTGACCCCCATGGACTGGTATGCATATTTTTC
>CM070036.1:150563247-150573919 GCA_036250615.1 Ptychadena robeensis | reverse complement strand
TTCATTTTTTGATTGTTATTAGATATTCTTAACTGGCCCTCTTGGGCCTTTGGCCTGCCAGGTGGGGTACGTCTTGCTACCTCACTAGCCGTTTGGGGTTGTTTTGGCTTGTGTTTCCCATGATCTTGATTATTACGGGGTCATACTTAGAAATACAAAAGGTATATATCACTGCTATGTAGTGCCTGGTCCTCCCTGATAGAATACATAGTGATTTGACTCTTAAGGGGGTCCAGACCCACAGGTTGGGAACCACTTTTCTAAAGGTATTCCCGATTTCAATATTTAAACTGTCAATATGTTTCTATAAATGACAGCCAGGATCTCTGCGGTGATCATTGGCTTCTGTAATCCAGATTTAGCATTTGGAAGCACAAAATGTCTTGAATTCCTCATCCGAACTCTGTGATATTCTTTTCCCTTAGCAAGTCCTCCGATCAGATGGATTGCATGATTGTGCAAGACTGACAGATACTTGCTTGTCGCACAACAGCGGCTGCCAGATATCACAATTAAAGAGAGCCTATCCCCAAGTCATGTCTATGGGATGGTGAGTAAAGAGAATGCCTGAAATATTTACCTTTCCTGGAAAAAATGCTGCAACAGGATCCCTTCAGTGCCGACTATATACAGTGTCACATGACCTCTACTGAAAAGGGTCAGCCAATTCAAACTCCCCTATCATAGAGATGATATGCGGCCAGGACTCTGAAGAAGCATTTTAGGAAAATAATTTCAACACATAAAACATACAAAGTTGCGAAATGTGGTTAGATTTATTAACATTTCGGGGATAGTGACAGCAATACGACCTGTCAGGGATTCCAATTATTCCCTACTGTATCCAAAACGAAAGAAAAAGTTTGGCCAATAAAAAGACTATAAAGTGGATCTACCACCATCTATGCATACATGGCACAGTGCCGATAATAGGGAGGAATAAGCACCATAAAAAACTAAAAAAATGTAAATTTAATTTAAGGACCCTCGCAGCCCCTCCTCTCTGATGACGCGCTGCGTGGCACACCCGGGAGAGCCCTATATCTCTGAACAGAGACCGCTGGGTAAATCCCTAATCTCCGCTCTGCATTGAAAGTACACAGACAAATTTTCCCATAGAAAACCAAATAAATGCCCCTAGTGGTCACTCGCGATATTGCACCCTGAGTTAACCCCTGGACGCGTGGCAAAAAAAGATGAAATCGCTCATATGATTTCAGGGAACAGCAGAAAGGTATATTCTTTTAGAATTGTGGAGCACTACGCCGCCATCATACCAGCTCAGAGGTAAGTCAAACTTTAATTTTACATATATATTTTTTAGATTTTGAGTATCCACTTTAAAATGTATGTAATCCCTAAAGCTGTATGTTGGTCATCATGCCTAACTGTGTAATCTTTCATATTGTTCAGACTATAAGACGCACTTTTCCTCATCGAATCGAGCAGAAAATGTCTGGGCATCTTATGGTCTGAATATGTAAAAAAAAAAAAGTCGTCCAAACCTATAAATCGGCCAATTGTGTCAACCATTACTACCTTCTCCGATATATTGTCACCCTAAGGCCATGTGTCCACATGTCCAACGCAGGTAAAAAAAGACACAGGCGTATTTCCTGCAACATTAACCTCCCTAGCGCACCGCCCGTATCGCGCCGTTTACAACGGCACGATAAGGGCGATCAAGGCAGTGTACAGAGCCTGCCGTTTCCGGCATCTCGCCGGAGCTCTACGCGCAGCTGTTGTCATTACTGACAACAGCTGCGTGAGAGGGGAAGCCGGCGCTCCTCCATTAACATGGAAGTCAATGGCGCCCCCTTAGGGCTTGTCCCCACTGGCGAACAGGGATCTGACATGTTGGTAAATCCTTATTTAATCGCCATCACTTTGGATGGGGACACTCGATCCCCATCAACAATATCACCCAGAGATCGATCACCTAAATTGGTGAGCATTGATTCGCCGAACGATTAACAAACGATCGTTTTTCGATTTTTTTGTCACCACCCTGTGAACGATTGTTTATCGATTGTGCGCAAATTGATGTGTGTATGGCTACCTTTAGATTTACTATATTGGAGAGACTTTGGAGACGGGTAACTCCAGCACTGGTGAGCCCAACCCTAATCAAGGCAGCTGGGAGGTAGTCTGTCTGTGTGCTCAGTTCTGCGGGGAGCCTAGGTCAACTGGACGGTTACTTGGGGATCTTAAACCGCCCATACAAGGGTCGTTTTGTTGTTCAATTCCCGAATGATGGACCGCAGTGCTTATTTGTTCAGAAATGGACTGCTGCCCACCCTAAGCGTTTGACCAAGTCTGAACCAAAAGTCGATCGCACAGTGATCCGACATGTTTGTATTTTCTTGGTCGATCACCATTGCTTTGGATGGGGAGCCTCAATCTCCATCCAAAGTATCAAACAGGAATCAATTACCCATCTTGGTGTGCACTGCGATCAGTCAGTGTTTTTTGTGCTCGATCGTATAATGATCACACGGGAATCAAGTCTTGTATGCCTAGCTAAAGATTGTAAACCCATTTGGTCAGGGTCCTCTTCTCCTCCTGTGTCATAACCTGTACCTGTGAAGCTTGTGTTGCATCTCCACTCTTATTTAATGTACAGCGCTACATTATACCGTGTTTCCCCGAAAAAAGGAAAGTGGCTTATATACATTTTTGCTCCCAAAGATTCCCTACGTCTTATTTTCGGGAGAAGTCTTATTTTTCCATGAAGAAGAATACGGCACTGGGGTATCAGGGTGGGGGGGGATCACTTTAAATGACACAGGGGGGATCAGAGGGGGAATCAAAATGGCGCAGGAGACTCAGAGGGGGGATTCCCATTTTAGTAACCCCTTCTGATCCTCCTGTGTCATTTTGATTGCCCCCTCTGATCCCCCCTGTCCAGAGTTACAGTACCGTATCTTCGAGGGGGCCTTATTTTCAGGGGGGATGCCTAATATTTCAGAGTGAGGTAAAAATGTAAGGGTGCCTTATTTTCGGGGGAAACAGCGTATGTTGGCGCTATATAGATAAAACATGATAATAATAATAAAAATGGGAAAGGCATTTTCCCATAAGGCAGACAGGGTCCTCCTCTCCTTCTGTCATAATCTGTACCTGTGAAGCTTGTGTTGCATCTCCACTGGTATTGAATGTACAGCGCTATGTTATATGTTGGTGCTATATAAATAAAATATAATAATAAAACATTGACTTTCTTTTTGTGCTTCTGTAACAAGGCATTTTCCCATAAGGCAGACAGGGTCCTCTTCTTCTCCTGTGTCATAACCTGTACCTGCAAAGCTTGTGTTGCATCTCTACTCTTATTTAACCTCCCTGGCGGTTCACTGAGGTGCAGATTTCTGTACCAAAAGTGATACAGTGTTTTGCCTTTCCGCCCCCATCGGCGTCACCGGTGACGCCGATAGGGGCGGAAAGGCTCTGTGTGCCTGCAGCTTTGTAGAAATGCTGCAGGCACACAGAGAGCCAGCGGTTGCGCCTGATTCCGGCACGGGCGCAGTTTGATTCCCGATCAGACTGCGCCAGTACTTGCTCCAGGTGGGCGCGTTCATTTTGCAATTGATCACCAAGCACTTACCCCGAATGCGCATGGTGACCATTCGCAAAATCTGCCGCAGAATAAAGCGCTATGGCTGGCTTCAGAGGTACAGAAAAAAAAAAAGATTTGAAAAAAAGACCGGGGACCGGGTCCCGCCTCCGTGACGTCACACGTCACTCCGGGACCCGGAAGAAGACGGAGAAGAAGAGAGAAGATGGCGGCGACGGAGCAGGTGAGCTCCCACGATGTGCCCGAACCCAGTTCGGGCGTATCGATAGCTGCAGTGTGCCTTTGCCCGAACTGGGTTCAGGCATATCGCTAGGGAGGTTAATGTACAGTGCTACATTATATGTTGGTGCTATATAAATAAAATATAATAATAAAACATTGATTATCTTTATGTGATTCTGTAACAATGCATTTTCACATAAGGCCGGCTGGGTCCTCTTTGACTCAATTCGAGAAAATTTCCAATGGGTCCATGTGCCAGAGAGGTCTGTTTGGTTTCATCACATCACGCTGAAGATGATTGGACTGTTCCACCATATTAATGAGAATAAAAAGCTCTATGTGAGCCCCGGTGCGTCGGACTCATTAGCAGCAGTGTTGGAACCGCACGCCTCGCCTGTATGGAAAGAAACACCGAGGTGAAACAACGATTAATTTCACCAGTCACTGTGGACTACGTCAGAGCCGGGCTGCCAGATCAAAGGACGTCTACTCTTGTGAGGATGCTTGTACCCGGCGCTAAGCTTCACCACCGCAAGCAAACAGGTAACCGAGATGTTGTCTGTTCCAGGGATTCCAGGGATCAGACACCTTCGCCACGGAAAAACGAAGCTTTCACTGCTTCTGGGGAGCTTTAACAAGGGAGTTTCCATTTATAGGGTCAGTCCGCTCATGTCCATCCTAAATGCTAGAAAGGTTTCACCGGTACTTGGGGACTTTATTGGTGATCATTGAATTTCCAGGTCTGCAAACCTGTTACGAGGGTCTCCTCTCCATGATGGATCTTTTATTTGTTATAGATTATAAAGAAGGTAAAGGTAGAGATGGCCAAATTTTTTGACTTGCTGATTCGCTGACTCTTTTTGACATGGTATCATCAACAAAAAACTTCACTTTGCACTTAATTTATGCAAAATCAAACTAGAGCAAAACTTTTTGGTTGTACACACTGGATCTACGTCTGCAGCAAGTTTGGTGACCATGCTCGGGGACTTTGCAATCAACTCCCAAAGTTGAACTGGTTTGCAGAAGGTTGCTGAAACACAGTAAAATGTATGAAGACACCCAAAGTTCCAGATGTCAGCTTTGGAGAGTATAGTAAGTGAATCTCATTGTTGGAGATATCAAAGAAATTTGTGTCCGACTCAAACCACCAGGCTCCAAGTAAAGCTTTAGAGGAGGGCTGATTCTTTAACCTCCTGGGTGTTACCACGGATCAAACTGCGCCCCTGCCGGGATCGGGCGCAATTGCTGGCTCTCCGTGAGCCTGCAGCATTTCTGCATAGTTGCAGGCTCACAGAGCTTTTCCGGCCCGTGTCTTTGGCATCATTGGTGATGCAGAAGGGGGCGGCGCCATAGACCTCCATGTCCATTGAGGAGCCAGGAGGGCAGCGGGCAATCACGGGGGATTACAGTGTACTTCGTCGTGATTGCCTGGAAACGGCTTTGCGTGGCATGAAAAATAGCGCGAAAAGCCCATAACGCTAGAGAGGTTAAAGTAAATCTATGACTCAAATCGGATGGAGTGGGGAAGGGTTCTCTATTGCAATGATTCCATTATTTTCTCTAGCAAAAAAAGGTTGTCCAAGTGATGTTTTCTGGTTGAGCCAGATTTGCATTATTGTCCATCTCCCTGCTGCAGATTTTTCCAAATTTCCTGTCTTGAAAAAGCTTTTCAGAACAGCAAATGAAGAGATATCCGTCAGGGCTCGATCAGAAGACATTGTTAGGTACTGTGTTGGTAGGTTTGGTATATGGCCAATACTATACCTGTATTGTGAAACCAGGCATCTAGTCAACCCTGACACCAGCCACAACCTAACCATAGGCACAGGTTAGACATGGGCTAACTAAGACCCGGGGGCCAAAACCGGCCCTTTAGTCTTTTAATTTGGCCCTTTGTCATCTTGGTGTCAAGACACTCTGGCTCCCCTCATTCCCTGCAATAAGAGAAGATAACACCTAGAGGATAATTGTTTGGATTGTTTCCTAGAGGTCGTAGTTTGCTGCAATAGAATGTTTCATCTTCTCTATCAAAAGCTTCTTTTTATACATTTTTTTAAACATATTTTTTAAATGTCCTGTCCTAGCTACCAGGACTTAAGACCCCTATGCCGGGCGGCCCTTGAAGGCTTTTGGTCTGGCCCCTATGTCACATTTATAAACCCATTGTGACCCACAAGTCAAAAAAAAAGGCCCAACCCTGGGTTAGCCATAACCATAGGTTAGCCACAACCTAACCAAACCATAACTTTTATTGATGGAGTGCGGACACATTTGAACCGAACAGATTTTACTGCCGACTTGTTGGAGAGATTCGCTCTACTGTTACCAAAAGGTAAAAAAGTTGAAGAATTTTTTCTCTACAGAACATAAACTAAAGCTATAGACATTTCAGTTCCACCTTAAAGCATGTTGAGAGTGTAAAAATGTACAAAAAAAGTCAATTTTCTTAGAAGTACGAAGTATGTGTGTAGTACTTCCTGCCCTTCCTCCTCAATGCTCCTGATGGCCCTTGTCATGTCATATCTGTTGCAGCTTTTTTTACTGCGGCTTTAAAAACATGAATCATTTGACAGTGTTTACAGTGACTGTTCAGGAACCATACAGCTATATACCAAAGAAATGATTAATTTTGTATTGAATTGTATTGTTTTATTCATCTGTAAAGATAAAAGCATTAGGCTTTGGCTCCTCTGCGCTAAAATTCCTGCATTGAACCCAAAGATTTTGGCGCAGTGCACAAGCCCCCCATGGAAGTCAATGGGCTATGACACGGCTGTCTCCATAGCTCGTCATAGTGCCTGACCTGTCACTTTAAGCCTCCTCCATTATTATTATCTCGTATTTTTATAGCGCCAACATATTACGCAGCGCTGTACAGAGCAGCGCTGTACAGAGAGACTAACTGTCCCTCAGAGGAGCTCACAATCTAATGTCTCTACCATAGTCATGTATATGTAACTAACACACTCATAGGTCACATGTAACTAACATAGAGGAATCTTTATTTGGGGAAGCCAATTAACCTACTGTATTTTTTTGGGTGTGGGAGGAAACACAGGTAGAACATGCAAACTCCTTGCAGATATTGTCCAAGCCAGGAATTGAACCTAGGACTCTAGCGCTGCATGGTCAGAGTGCTAACCACCACCAACCAGTCACCGTGCTGCCTCCTCCATATTTATGTTGACGTGAGGCCCCCGTGCTGACATAAATGTGATGGAGGCTTGACGTAGCAGACATGTTAGTTATACATATCATTTACCAGTTATATCAGTTATATATATCATTTACGGTCAATGGACGCGCCAAGCTGACGTATGGCTAACATATCCAGCGTTGGGTATAAGCCCATTGATATAAAGGGGCCACGTTATCAGTTGCGATATGCCCCAACCACACCTCAGGGGCCCCGCGATGCCATAACCAAACCACAATCATGACCGGTACATTGTATAGCAATGTTCGTGTTTTGCCCTTGGGATTAAAAGATACTGTATATATACTCGAGTTTAAGCCAACCTGAATATAAGCCGAGGTACCCAATTTTAGAAAAAGAATCTGGAAAAACTGAATGACTCGTGTATAAGCCTAGGAAAGGAAATGCAGCAACTCATAAAGTCCACCTACAAAATGCAGCGATTTAAATTTTTTGACTCGAATATAAGCCAAATTTCATTTATATTCGATATTATATACGGTATATTTATTGCTACACAGTAGCACAGTAGTAATTGTGGTCCTATGTTTGAAATAAATGCCTTAACCTCCCTGGCGTTACGCCCGAAGCCAGTATGGGATCAAACTGCCAATCTTGGATTAGCCTGTGCCGGGATCAGGCATAATAGCCGGTCCTCCGTGAGCCTGCAGCGTTTCTCCATAGCTGCAGGCTCACAGAGTTCTTCAGATGCCAAAGGGGACAGTGCCATAATCCTCCGTGTTAATGGAGAGGGCGTTGCTTTCCCTGCACACATTGCTGGCATCTAATTGGCACCGGCGTTGTGTAGAGCCGGGGAGAGAGCGGGGTATCACTGTACTCTGCCACGATTGCCCGGCCAGAAGCCGCAAAAAATTTGTAACGCCCAGGAGGTTAAAATATATATTTTTTTTCCAATAAAATTTTTATTGATTTTCAAAGACAAAAGCATTGGTAACATACAGGGATGCAAAAAGTGGCCATCGCCACACGCTTGAAGTACAGACATTGTAATAAACATATGTAATAGAATGCATCCAACATAAACAACAAGGTGGGTGAAAGGGGGTAGGGGTCAGGATCCAGAGAGATACCGTCGAATAGGCCGTATAAGGCCCGTGCACACCGTGTCACAGTAGTAGGGAATCAGAGATGTCACTAGAGGTCATCCCTGCCACAGAAAAGGGAGGACAACCACTACTCGGCAGGCATCAGGAGTCCGAGAATAAATGCCAGCACCACATTTTGTTGAATCGCGACAATTTGTCCGCCTTAATATGGAGAAGCTGCTCCATTTCACACACATGGCGCATTTGCCTGACCCATTCCCCTAGTGTGGGCACCACCGGTGACTTCCAGTGCCGAGGTATCAAAAGCCGGGCTGCATTAATCATATGTGTTTCCAGTAACTTAAATTTGGTATCAGATGTTCTGCTGGAGTAATGCAACAGGAAGTGGGCAGGCGTGAAGGGGAGCTCAGAATGTAAAATACATGAATTGCTGTCCAAAAAGGGATCACTAAAGGACAGGCCCAAAATATGTGAAAGAGGGAGCCCGTCTCCTGGGAGCAGCGCCAACACTTGGAATGAGACATCAGCCCCATGATATGAAGCCACTCTGGGGTAAAGTACCAAGCAGTCAACAGTTTATAGCTAGCTTCCTGCATATGGGTGCTGAGTGAACTCTTGTGCGCCGCCAGGCAGATGCGCTGCCATTGGTCCGCAGTAAAATTCCTATTCAAAGCCCATTCCCATTGCCGTTTAAATCGTCCCGTGCCGTCAGGGTCACAGTCTTGCAGTAAGGTATACAACCATGAGATCAAGTGATCTCGGACAGAGTGCCGTTGGCGCGCACTCTAGCCGAAGGCACCGAGTAGAGCGCCCCAATCCACTGGACAAGTCTCTCCGGCAGGCCCAAATGATTCAGCACCCGGAATAAAAAGAACCAGTCGACCCTATAGAAGGCCTTCTCCCCATTGGTTGATAATATAAGGAGAGGCCTCCAATTCGTCTGAGCCCAGTGGATGGCACTAATCGCCAAGGAAGTGTTCTCCCTGGTTTCCCGCCCCGGGACAAAGCCGACCTGGGTAGGAAAAATCA
Source organism: Ptychadena robeensis (assembly GCA_036250615.1). Taxonomy (NCBI): domain Eukaryota; kingdom Metazoa; phylum Chordata; class Amphibia; order Anura; family Ptychadenidae; genus Ptychadena; species Ptychadena robeensis. Next base: position 150,564,831 of record CM070036.1, on the reverse strand, counting down.
GCTGGGGTAAAAACGGGGCCAGCCGCATGGCAAGATTTTTTGCAAAAAGCTTTATGTCTACATTTAGAAGGGAAATTGGGCGGTAACTGGGGCAAAGTTGTGGGTCTTTCCCCGGTTTGGGGATCACCACCACCGTGGCCTCAAGGGTCTGGCGCAGGAGGTGATGGTCCACCGAGATCCCATTAATGGCTGCCGTGAAATGTTTAGCTAGGATCTGCCGGAAAGACTTATAATACAGGGTATTCAGCCCATCTGGGCCTGGGCTCTTCCCAGCTTTAGTCAGTTTAAGTGCCAGGAGGAATTCCTCCTCAGTGATCGGTGTGTCCAAGCCGTCCACTGCGTCATTGGGCAGGCGGGGCATGCCCGCCGCCCGGAGATACTCGTCCATACGGCGCAATCAATCAGCCGAATCGGCCGAGTCGGAAGCCCCGTCGGAGTGACCCCCGAGGTTGTAAAGGTCTTGGTAATAGACTCGGAAAGCCTCAGCGGGACTGGACCGGGCCCCCTGCAGAGCGAATGCCGGCCACAGTGCCCAAGGCCCGTTGGACCCTGGTCGCCCGAGCCAGCATCCTCCCACTTTTGTTACCTTCTTCGTAGTAGTGGCTGTTGCGTAGTGTGTAGGCCCTCCACACAGAAAAATCCAATTCCGTCAGAAGGTCCTTTCGCGCAGCCGTGAGTTCGAGCAGCGTCCGTTGCGCCATACTCCGCTTGTGCTGGAGTTCGCTACTTGTTGCTGCAGGGATACTATGCGAGCCTGCCTCTCCTTTTTTGCGGGCGGATGCAATCGCAATCAGGGTCCCCCTAATGACACACTTGTGGGCCTCCCAGACCACTGGGGCCGGGGTGTCGTCAGTCGCGTTCAAGTCAAAGTAGGTGGAGAGCTGTGCCTCCACTTGAGAGAGGACCTGTTTGTCCGCCAGCAAACTAGAGTTCAGCCGCCACGACCACTGTCTATTGGCCTGATGGCCAGTGTCCAGGGTCACGGCCACCGGGGCATGGTCCGAGAGGGCTATCTGTCCTATGTCAGCGTCAAGTAGTCTAGTCAAGTCGTTAACGTGCGCTATGGGAGCGTCGACCTGCCGTCCGAGGTATCAACCAGAGGATGGAGGGAGACATTGAAATCCCCCCCAAGTATCAAAATTCCTTTCATGCAGTCCAAGACCCTATTGGTGACCGATTCTAGAAAAGAAGCATGACATTTATTGGGGGCATAGACGTTAACCACAGTATACCTTTGAGCATGTAGGGATCCTTTAAGGATCAGGAGACGACCATCCGTGTCCGGGATCACCTCAGAAACCACAAATGGTGTGTCCTTGTGTATCAAAATCGAGACCCCCTTCGACTTACAGGCGGAGGAAGCGGAGTGATAAGCGGTGGGGTAGTATCGATCATATAGCTTAGGGATCTGGTCCGCTTTAAAATGCGTCTCTTGTAGGAGAGCAATATCAGCACGCCGGTGCTTGAGGTCGCCAAGGACCATACTACGTTTCGCCGGTGCGTTAAGACCTTTAACATTGTAAGTTATTACCCGTAGGGGCAGTGTAGACGCGTTCGTCATCTCTCCAGGGGGGTAGAGCGGGG
>CM070036.1:150506912-150518697 GCA_036250615.1 Ptychadena robeensis | reverse complement strand
TTGTTGGTAGATCTAATGGAAATTGTATGGATCTATCTTAAGGTGTATGGGGGGCTTAAGTGACTTTCAAAGCCCATTTTATTAAAGCCAAATTGCAGTGTTGAGTTACTGGTCCTTTAAATTAGTGGAACTGTTTCCTTTCACTCATAAAACCAGCCATAGGCATGTGAGAGCCATGGAAAAGGTTGCCGTTTCTGGTTTAATGCGGGGAATAGGCAGCAGTTAACAGGCGGGAGACTGCAATAAATAAATAAACCGGAGACTCGAGGTCACAGCGACAACAACAAAGGTTTTCTGAAGGCTGCGGTACAGAGTTTTTCACCCTGCTTTCCCACCCAGGGGCTTGTAAACACTGGCTAATGGCCATCAGACTGTACAGACCCTCTCTGTGTTCTTAGCATGTACAGTAATTTAATTCCCGTTAACCACTTCGGCGCCGCGCAGGGGCACAGGTAAGGCACTGGCAGGAATTCGCAAAGAAGGACGCAGAATGAACTGGGCTTCTTTCCAATGCAAATAGAGCTCCAGCTGATTGTAAAATGTTTTCCCGCACACAGACTCCTTGGCCCAGAAATATACTTAAACCGTTTTTATTAATGTGTCATTACATTCATGAGAGTTCTGTCTCTGCGTCTTGGACCTGATCAGGTGTACATTCTTAATCGTTGTAGTTGTATTCTTCACCACTAGAGGGGGTTCAAAAACTCAGCAGATTAAAACCAAACTGTGCAAAAAGTTTTCTAAATTCCTACCTGACAGATGACCAGGGCGAGGTGAAAGTTCTCTTAACCTCCTGGGCATTGCGGGCTTTTCGCAGCCATAAGGCCCAGGAGGCCCATAAGGCCCAGGAGGCTTTTCATGGCGCAAAAAGCCGCTTCCCAGGAAATCTCAGGGGAGTACACTGTACTCCACCTTGATCCCCACTTTCCTCCCGGCTCACTTCACACCACTGGTGTCAATTAGGGGGGAAAGTGACCCCCCTCCATTAACATGATAACAGGTCTATGGTGCCGCCACCCTTCGGCATCACTGCCGCCGCTGAAGACTCGGAAAAGCTCTGTGGCTGCAGACTCACAGAGAGCTGGCGATTGTGCCCGATCCCGGCATGGGATACAAGATCAAACTGCACCAGTACTGGCTTCGGGCGTAATGCCTAGGAGGTTAAAGCAACATAAGAGTTTTAATCCTGTATCCTGGGTCAATGCATACCTAAGTAAAAGCAGCTATGGTGCCTCTGGTGTTCTGCCAATATCAAGGTGCCAGATCCACCAGAGGATTGCAGTTATATATAAACTTTCTATTCGGCCGCCCCTAACCAGTGTTTACAAGCAGAAATGGCTGCAGGGAGCCCAGAACTACATGAATACATATTTGCTGACCATCATCTATCCCTGGATTGTCCAGGTGGATGATTGGTGGACAGCAACCATGTCCCAGCAAGGCTGCAATGTCAGCAAGGAGGTAGTAGAGTCATCTTTTTTGGATGGAATCATGGAGAGACAGCTGGTAGGGTCCCTGAACATGTGAAAATTACTTCTGGACAGTATGTGAAGTTTCTGACCACTTTCTTCAATGGTACAAAAAAAAAAGACATGAGCTTTCCATAACAAAATCATCTTCATGTCGAACAATGCACCTTCTCATGCTGCAAGTAATACTTCTGCATCATTGGCTGCTTACTGGATAAAAGGAGAGGAGCTCATGGCGTGGCCCCCATCTTCCCCTGACCTCAATCCTACAGGGAACCTTTGGAGCATCCTCAAGCAAAAGATCTGTTGGGGTGGGAGGCAATTTACATCCAAACAGCATCTTTGGGGGTGGGGGGCTATTCTATCATCCTACAAAGAAATTCAAGAAGAAACTCTCCAAAAACTCACAAGGTCAATGGATGGAATACTTTTGAAGCTTTTATTAAATAACGGGTCCAGTGTTATTATGTAACTTGACTTGTTAAGTTAACAGGAGTTCATTTCCATAAATATGATCCAATTCTGCAAATTCAACAAATTATCATTTTCAGTTCCTGATGACCTCTAAATTGCATTGAACCTCTGTTGTGTGTAATAACTCAGAACAGAGCATTTAAATTTTTTTTATTTTTGGCCAAACATCCGTTACCATTAGGAGGTTTGTTCAGTAATATTCTAATTATACTCTAATGGTCGATGACTCAAAAATTATGCTGATTGCCACTTCTGCATCAACTGTAGGAAAATCAGAGAAGAATGTAATTTGCATAATAATTTGGAATGGGGTTGGATATACATTTTTAAAAAAACATGCTATAAGGTTAGTACACCTGTGCATCCAATCATTACTAAGATTTTATTCTAACGTATTAAATAAAAAGTTCCTCAATTAGAAAAAGGGACTCGGTTTCGGCTGCAGGGCTCGCCTTCAATCTAGCACTGTCCTTGCAGTAAATACATTTCTCCTAAGTCTATACCCAGCATCATTCAACTTTTAAGACTAAGGTCCTTCCATGAGTGTGAGGTCCTATGGTTCGTCTCTTTGCTGGATGTCAACATAGCACTCCATGTAAGAGGGAATCGGTCAATGTTGACATCATGGGAGGTTACCTAAACTTTGACAGACTTTGCATGTCAATTGCCAGGCACATCAATCTTTATTTACAGCACACCTAAACCCACCATATAAACTTTGTCCCTTGTTAGCCAACACACTATTATTGGTAAAATCTGTTAAAAAAAAGATAGAAAAAATGTACCTATAAGGCAATATTTATGTATTTATCCCATTGCTCCTCTTCTCTCTGGGCCCCTTCTAAAGAACGCCACGGGGAGAACGATGTGTCAGATGAGACATTCTTAAACAGCAGCTCATCACTTCTATTTACTTTCAGTTTGTGTCCATTGAAAGACATTGTATTTGGCGACCCTTGGTGGCCGATCTCATTACTGCAGCCTTTACCTGAAAGACTGGAAGCTACACAGAAGTCAATATAGCGACTTCCACAGATGACAGCAGGGTAGGTAAGTATATCTTTTTAGGTTTTTGAGCAACTTTGAGGCATTGGGACAGTTTAGAGGGAGTTTAGGGTTGCACAGAATTTTATAGCAGGGCACCCGTGGTTTTCCTAAGCACTAAACACTCGCACACGCTGAAATGTCTAAGGCTGCATTGTGTAAACCTCCGATCACGGAAAACATTCTGACTTCCTGGGCAGCAGTCCGCAGACTTGATTTGTTGCCTAGAGTTGCTCTTTAAACAAGAAGTGGAAACATTTCAGAACGAGGAGCCATTGAAATCAGTAAATACAACCAATTAACACTTGTAGGTCTGGGTCAGGGGGTATCTCTGCTCTCCAGAGTCACTAATGATCCTTGAATGCGGCAGCACAGAATCGGGCTTTGTTCTGGCATTCAGGCGGTCACAGCTCCTTCGATGACATTTGTGAACCGCGAAGAATGTATAGAATGTTGTCACCGCTTTAGAACTTCCGAAGAAACACTTCTCTGTAGCACATGCCGGTCACAAGCATGGCTTTTATCTGCCTGTCCTGTACTCGGGGCTGGTGTCATCGGACATGGAAAAATGCTGCCCTTTCCTGTTACTAGAAAGCTGCTTTGTGCAGCCGTATTGTACAGTAGCTCTCTGATGTCTGTCCTTTGGACCTGAATCTTACTTTGTTTCAGTGTTCTCCGGCTGAATTTAAGGCAAAAACTGAATATGCAAATTATGATATTAAGAGTGGGAGCTTAAAGCGGATGTGTACTGGAAAAAAACTAAATTATATATATAATCAGAGGTGCACATAAGTGTTACTCTGGTACTCAAAAGGGGCCCAAGCTAGCTCTGCGTACCGGCATTATTGTTACACAGCTCATATGTGTACTAACAACTTGGAGGCGCTCCGTGTCTGGGCGGCCGCAGCTAAATGTTACATGTATACAATTTATGTTGTGAATAACTATGAAAGGTTGCAGTTAGAGTTGTGACATTGGGAATGGGAATTCATAATCCCCCCAAAACTTCTAAGGGTGTTAGAGATCTGGGGGATGAAAGTCAGAGTAGACATATGTGTAAGGGTAAAATCTGACAAGAGAAAAGCACTGTGTGACAGCTGGAATATGACTATGATAGGTTGACATTCAGACAGCAGGTAGTCTCAGGGGTTAGTTACTAACCTAGAAAATGTCAGGGTCACACTACTGAGGTATGAGATCTGGGGGGCCAATCAGTGTTGTACTGTGAGAGTTACATGTGACCCAAAGCCAGCTGGTGACCTGTAGATGGAGACAGCTAATCGGAGTACAATCAGGAACAGGGAGGTCCATCTGCAGCAGAATCTACCATGCAGGAGGCTGCCACAGAGGACAGTGAGGGAGACAGTGAGGAAGACCACATACATATGGGGTGAGTACCAAACACCATCTCCTGGTACTCATCTGAGGAGCTCCCAAAAAAAGTTATGTGCACCCCTGTATATAATAACATACAAATAATACATTTTCATTTACCTGTGAGCCGGCATGATGGTGGAGAATCACTCCACAATCCTAAAAATTTATATATACTTACATGCTGTTCTCTGAAACAATATGAGAGATTCCATATTTATCTGCCAGGCTTCTGGGAGTTAACTAAGTGCAGTTCCCTAAGTGGCCACTTGATGGCGCCAGATAATGGTTTTCAAAAAAGAAAACTTATTGCTGTAGTTTTATATGAAGAAAGTGATTGCGTATTTACCTGACTGTCACTGTGCTTCCAGCTACTATGTTTCGCTGCACAAGCCAGGGAGAGAGGAGGGGATGCGAGGGATCTTTTTATATTACTCCTTTTGTTTTTTTAATGCATTCCTCCCTTTCATCTGCACTTCTAGTGTCGGATCATGTGCTGTTCCATGAGTTCTCCTTCAAGAGAACCTTTTCTGGGAGAACTCGCCATCCCTAGTTATAAGGGATTCAATTCAATTAGTCAGGATTGTACAAGGTGCTAAATATTATTTTCAATTGAATGAAGAAAAGGCCTCATAGCTTTAAACCCGCAGAATTTGTTAAACATGCTTTTTTAATATCGGTTATGAATAAAATAGTTTACTGAGTGCTGGTCCAGAGTTCTTTCTTGGGTTACTCATCAATCATAGGATGAGCACAGGATATTCCCCAAAGTACTTCCAGCAGGAACAGTCCATGATTGTCTGTGTTAGACAGAACATTTCGGAGTTGTTGTATAATGGGAAACACAGTTATGACAAATAACAGGTCAAATCAGTACAGAGAATAGCAGCGTATGACCCTCTCCTCTGTGCATTCACGTCTAGGTGGCTTCCAAGAGGCCACAACTACTTCCAAATGCTGCTAATAGCTTTCAATTAAACCAACCGCCATTGGTTCTACTCTGTGGCCAAGTCTTGTTCACTTTGCCAAGTGCGGTACATTGCGGTTAAGCCCCTTATAGTAAGTGATTCCCCAGAGGTTTGGATGGAAGAAGAGCGGGCGAGCCACCAGAAGACGAAGATAATAACTAAAGTTCTTATGTTCCCCCTAGAGCTGAACAAGTAATTAGTCCGAATGACATGACTGTGTATGGTGAAAGTGCTTTGTAATAGATCTTTATAAAATTAAACTTGGAGTAGGTCCCCACTGCAAGTGTATCTTTTTATGGATTATTAATATTAAAGAGTAAAAAAAAAATATATATCAGATACTGATCTATCAGCTGTCTTCAATTGTCCAAACTAACCTCCAATATAGAAAAAACACATACTTACCTTCCCCTCCCTTCCCTTGGACCACCATATTTACTGCATTCAATTCACCATCATCTAAAATGGCCGACGTAGACTGTTCTGCTTCCAGTCTCCTCTCCACTCCTTCAGTGGCCCTTACAGACTGGAGGGGCAGAACGGAGACTAGATGTTGGGATCTTCATCCATTCCCTACCCCACTCAGCCCATGCGGGGACACCGAAGTGGGCTGCCGGGGAAAAGGAGATTTGGGAAGGAAGAGGTCACTGTGTAAGGAAAACTTCCAGAAGGAAGCCCACACAGGGGGACATTTAGGTAGTGCTCAAGCTGAGAATCTAACCAGTGCTGCATGGCTAGATTACTAACCACTGGAGCACCATGCTGCCTTTAGGCCTGCTTGGTTCCTTCCAATTACCAGTCCATCCAAGTCCTTAAAGCTGTTCTATGATTTAACCAAAGTTTCTTGCCTTGGGTCCCAATATAGCTTTGATCCTGAGGTTTAAAGAGGATAACCTGTATATTTATAATCTGTATGTAACAATTTCCCGTATATACTTGAATATATGCCGATCCGAATATAAGCTGAAGTACCTAATTTTATCTACAAGAACTGGGAAAACTTATAGGGTGGGAAATTCAGCAGCTACTTGCAAAGTCAGATGAAGTTTTTTTTTGTTTTTAACCTTCCTAGCGCTTCTGACGGCTGCATCTCGCCCTGCACTTTCATGTCAGTGTTGCAGCTGACGAGATGGAGCCGTCCAGCTAAGCTCACATCCCCCGGCAGCAGCACATACTCACTGTTCTGTGCTGTCTCGGGGGATGCTCTAAGCTGGCTTCGCCATGTCACCCCTCTCCCAGCTCAATTTGCATATGAATGTCCGGTTGGGTCCAGGGGACATTCATATGCAAATTGGTCTATCTTCAAAGACCACATGTGGAAAGTCACCCCCAGTGTCATCTCCACATGTGCTCTTTGAAGTTAACCCTTTCAGAGAGTGCCGAATGCCATTGCATTGGATACAGTGATAACTGTATCCAATACAATTCAAAGTAAAACAAAACACATTTCTAATTGTAATAAAAATGTTATTATAAACAAACATAAATACTGTTTTGAAATCTTTCATACCAAATTATTCAAGAGATTTTAGCATTCAAATTATACATTTTATAAATTTTTTTAATGTACTTTTTTTTTTCAATAATAATTGTGTTTTCAAACATTATTATATTCAGGATGTCTACAAGACACTTATAAGGAAATGTGTTTGGAAGCTACAAGCCTACAACACAAATAAAAATTCCATTAGAGTCTATGGTGTGTGAAATCTGGACCTTGCAAGAGCGCTAGGGAGGTTAAAAATCACAAGTCCACCCTCTCCAGTATAAAATAACAAATTGTCCACAAGATGGCACTCCCGCCCAAGTTTGTTTGCATTTCTCCAGTCAAGTCCAGCTCAGAATGCCGCAGATAGAATACCGAATACAGAAGAAAGATTGGACCATTCACAGTGGCTACTGGGACCCGCAGGAAGACCAGCGAACTCCTGGACAGGTGAGTGACTCGAGTACAACCTCATGTACAACCTATGTCCCCACTTGAGTGATCTCCTTTCTCCAGGATCAGGGGCGGTTGGAATTGTTTTTGTGACCGCGATATTTGGTCCTGCCCGAACGCCCCTGATCACGCCCATAGAGAATGAATGGGGACATGTTCAAAAGCCATGTCTCAATTAATTGAGATGTGATTTTTTAATGCGTCCATTAATGTTTATGGTCACGATCGGACGCGATTAAAATCACAGGTGATCGCCTAAGTGGGGACAAGCCCTAAGCAAAAACTAGAACGTTGGTGAGGGCCTCATGATTCATCCGTCCACTGGCTGCCGTAGGTTTCCTTTTCAGGTTTTTTTTTTTCGTTTGCCCGCAGTGGAAAAAAATGCGGTCACTGACCTTGCTGTGTGGCAACCATGACTAGCTTAACAGTTACAAATCCCTTGGCAGGTAAAGGAGTTCAGGAATACGCACCCCAGCTGAAAAATGTGATGTTTGCTTGACGTTGAGCATTAATAACGGCCTTTGAAAATGTAATGTAGGCGACGTCTCTATTTTATATTAATTGCCTGCAGAGCTGCTGTTTTCCTTTCCTACACAGGTAACGTATGAGACTCTGAGTCATCTGGCAGCCTTCTCCCAAAAACATTGCCTTCTGAGAATGTACACTATGTTATTTGACATTCCTGGGGATAGTGGACAGAAAGTTGTGTCCCCAGATGTCCTTCCACCCTCTGGACATGAGCCCGGGATACATGGAACTTCTACTCGGTGGTGTACACCTCAGAGGCTAAGCCTTACTAATATCTTATGTGTAACTAGCTGCCTTGGAATGGGAAATGTATTAATTTTTTAGATATATATGTTAATACTTTATTTTAAAATGGAACTTGATAGAAACAAATAAGAAAAAAACGTCACCCGCCATTTACTGAATTGGAAAAACTCGTGGTACATTATCCACCCGCCACGGAATCCTCTACAGAAAATCCTCTCTTCTGCTATATAGTTCATCTCTGCTTCATTGAATTATCACCATTATCAGTAAACTAATTTCATGCGGCTCACTATAGATGCGTCATGACTCCATTAGCCATACACGGGTCAATTATTTAGCAAATATGATCGTCTAGTGCAGAGGTGTGCAACTGAGTTGATATGGAGGGCCACAAGTGCGGCCCTCTGCATCACTAAAGGGCCGCACATAACATCGATCCAGACCGTAGGGTCGACATATCTCAGCAGGTGGTGGACCAAATCCCGACAGGCAGTCAAAACCCAACAGCACCCACCCCCCTCTCCTGCCCCTGGGTGCAGCGCTCATATGTAGACCTGGTTTCCTGATCAATATTGCCAATTTGACTGATGTAGGACAGCCAAAGTTGATTAGGAAGCTAGGTCAACATGTGACCACTACACAGGTGAGTTGCTATGCCCTATGCATCAGTTCAGTTTTGGGGGCCGCATGTGCAGGACCAAGGGGGGCTGCCGAACAACACCCAAAGGGCTGCATTAGGCCCCCGGGCCGCAGGTTGGGCACCTAGGGTCTAGTGTGATTTAAAATCTCTTGTTACTCGAACATTGATTAATTGTACCGCCACACAGCGTGGTCGATTTAAAACTTTAAAGCGGCATTACCGCTTTCTACCACAAGAGGGCACCTGGAAAGCAAAAAACAACATGTAAATGTAAACTATGAACAAAAATTTACCAACATGTCTGATCACTTTTTTATCGATTGTTCGATATTGATCACTGTGGGTTGATCGTACCAGGTGGTACATTGTTATTAAGCAGTAAAATAACCTTAAAAAAAGTCCACACCGAACGCTGTAACTATGGCGCTAAAAATTCTCAGCAAAAACTTGTCTAAGCGAGCTCCGCTCACCCCCTCTATATGTGACTAAGCAGGTTACCTTACCGTGTTCTATCGCTTTAAGTAGTAACTTCCAGAGCACTTGGAGGGGGGGAGGTAAAGCAGTAGGAGTGGAGTTACTGGGTCCATGCAGGGATAAGGTGAGCTGTTGTGTTTATGCTGGGGAAAGCTGTGCTACTTCTGGGAGGGGGAAAGGATAATACAGAAATTCACTGTTGGGATGGAGCTGAGGGGTAGCTGAGCTGCTGAGCAAAAGCTAGGACAGAAAAGCAGGCAAAGCTGAGCTGCTGAGTGTGGCAAACAAGGTCATAGCTCAGTGGAAGCTGTGACTATTCGACTTTCTTCTCCTTAAAACCAAGGATAGCAGAAGGGCTACAAAGGAAAGGTTGTGTTGCTGGGGGGAGGTAATAAATAAACTTGGTACTTACAGGAAAAGCTAGATCAACAAGACAAGAACCCAAGGAACCCTAGCCAAAAATGACGACGAAGGATCCAAGCTTCTATAGACAATGTAATCATGGTGGCTTCTTCTGTGACTATTGTAATGCTTAATAACCTCTATCACAATATATGTGGCCAAACCCTGTCCCATGACTAGGACCCCATGACTGGGGGAGCGTTGACTTGTTTCAGTTGCTTAATTTATATACCCAACATTTAAAAAACGTTATCTTTAAATAAAGACACAACACAATATTTTCTCAAGACAATTGGATAAATATATTTTTCACCACAGCTTACACAATAAGCTGTGGTGAAAAATATAATGGAATACGGAAACACCTGATCCCTGACAGTACTCCCTACTAAAATAATATTTTACCACATAACACAAACCAACCAACTGTACCAGCCACCAGCTTCACCTACACCAGCTCAGTGGGTACTCTGCCAACGTTGACTCCTCCCATCACCATTTTAACCATCACCACCTTGGGTCATTGACCCTGTAAAGAGCTCAACGTTGTCCTCCCAGCAATTGCCCCCTCCACCAGTCACCAGAAATAGGTTTGCTCCTTTATGTATTCCTAGGCACTGCCAGGGACCCGCACTCGCTATGACAGGAAAGCTATAACTAAAATGATAAAAACAATAACAAAACACTAACTTTAACTGTTGCAGAATGATACAATAAAACTCACATAAATAAACAATTACATCAGAAACCTCCAAAATGACAACACATCGTACGAAAAAAGGGGAGGGAGGGGGCGATCTTCAACAAAATGGCCACCATCACTTCCGCCAGGTTTTTTTTTCCCTACACACAGGATCACGTCACTTCCGCACGTCCTCCACAACGCACCTTCCTCCATCAGGCACCCGTCCGCCTATGGTGCCCACGGCTGCGGGTGTTATTCTATCTGATGCCATCATTCCATGCAGGTTCCCCTATGTCAGTGGTTCCCAAACTTTCCTTGCAGGGCCCTCCTTTTCTATTTAGGAACATTATCAAACCCCCGCCGTATTCAAACACAGGTTGATAATGAGGGTCTGTGCCCCCCTGGAATACCTTCGCGCCCCCCCCAGTTTGGGAACCACTGCCCTATGTTCAGCACAATGTTACCACTGTTTTTACAAGGTTATATCCCACTTTGGAAAGGCTTTTGGCCCTCACAACGTTGGCTGGTGTTTCTGGCTTTTCAGGAATATAATATAAAGAAAGTTTTTGTGTCTAGAATTCATCCGTAAGGCAGACTGAAACCTTCACTCTTAGTTGCCTTTGTAGCTGTCTCGCCTTGTATAGCTCTGTAAGTAGATTTTTAGGATGAAGGTAAAGCCGTTTGATTTATTACCCTTTTATACAGAAGGCCATCTGATCATAGCTCTTTGAAAGCGGCTCACAGCTCGTATGTCTTCACGAACAACAACAAGGTCACTTGAGGATTTGTTTTCACCATCGCTGCGCTTTAATGTGTAAAAAGAAAAAAGAGAGACTACCGAGAATCGGTTTCTCTTACATCCTCAGGTACAAACATCTTCCTAGAAGCATCTGCTGGGTTCTTTTTCCTTTAATAGAACATTTCATAGAAAGTGAAATAAGCCTTTTCTTGCGTTTTGTTTATTTTGTGTTTCCTCTCCTGGAAAAAAAGAAGCAAGTGCCTGAAACTGAACATAAAAATAGCTGCCGTATCTGCACAACAATATAGCCAGAAGCTCCCGTAATGTGCTGGTACCTTTCATTGACTCATATATAGATTATTTAATCCCCCACCTTGCTACAAGCGATAGTTGAGTTTTGTGTGGTTGAGTAAGTTTGCCACATTCTCGCCCCCATTCAGGGTTGCAGCAGAAATATCTCAAACAATTTGCCAAGTTATTTGCTAATAATACGCCCCTTCCTCTCCCCAGAGACCACCAAAGTCCTGGTACACGCTCTCATCAACTGAAACATCATCCTCTCTGTTCTTCCTCTATCTAGACTCTTAGCTCTTCAGTCCATCATGAATGGTGCTGCTAGACTAATTTACTCCTCTAACCGCTCCTCATCTGCTGCTCCTCTCTGCACATCTCTACACTGGCTTCACATTGTCCAGAGAATTAAATTTAAAGTTCTGTGCCTTGCTTTTATATCACTCCACTCTTCCTGTCCTCCTTACATCTCCAACCTGGTACATAAATACACCCCTAACTGCCTCCCACAC
>CM070036.1:150447065-150460465 GCA_036250615.1 Ptychadena robeensis | reverse complement strand
TGTTGGTAGGTCTCATGGAAATTGTATGGAGGAATCTCAAGGTGTATGGGGGGCTTTAGAAGGAGTTAGCCACCCAGCAGAACATTAGATATTTGCATTTTACTCTGCTGAAGTAAGCAATCTGCCTGCACACTATTCTAGGCAATACTCATGTGATGCTAAATAAAGCTTTTGTGAACAAAAACAAATGAAATCTAGTAAATTAAAAGGATGGTCAGTAACATTCAGTGTGGGTTAGATTATATTGGATGGCCTACAGGTCATGGCACTGGTGGTAATTGATTTGTTGAAGCTTCTAATGCCTGGGGGGCATTATCTATTGGTGTGTTAGACTTGTGTGCCACATTGTCTTAACATTGGCGTGATGCAACGCATTTAATGCGCCCATTCAACATGCTACATGAATGGCTCTTTTACACAAGCTCCGTTGTGGTATAGTACCGCAGAGCAGCTCAACACAAGGTACGCTTGTCCCCATAGGCGCAGCACTTATATGGGAGGCGCAGTGCACTGCCCGAAAGCTTGCTTCTCTAATGACTTCAGTTAGCCAATTAAACGGTATCACTTGAACTCCAAACTCTCTATATTTATCAATGGCTAACACGATACAACACTCTACTAATGCTCAGATATAAAGGAAATACAAAAAAAGGCTCTTCCAGTTTTAGTAAGTATACACATTTTTTGGTGGATATGTCGTTATTCCCAAGTTTATCTTTTATCGGGTCACGGCAAGTGTTGAGAGATTGGGTTTGGAATAACGTTGATTACTTTCTGGTATCTTGTGGGTTACCTAGAAGAATTGTTTAGTAACATGTATGTTTGTTTACAGGAAAAGACCAAAAAGAAGAAAAAACACAAGAAACACAGCAAAAAGAAAAAAAAGAAGTCGCTCCCTTCAAACTCCGATTCTGAATAGCAGAACCGCATAATCTGCCCCCCGATATTACGTGCAATGACTTTTCTCTGAGACTGTGAACAGCTGCAATCCACACTCATCTCCCCTCAGACTGTCTCTTCTGTAATGCACAGCGGTCCAGAGTGCAGAGGAGAAATTTCCCACCAAGATACATCGTCATTTTCCAACACACAGATGAGTCCTGCTGGGTAGTTTGGTTTCCTCCTGAGGAATGGAGCCAAACCGCAGATGATTACAAAGGTAGTGACTTCACCACATATCGGCCACGGTTGAGTGTGGTGCCTTGTTTAGTGACATCATAGGTGTTTTGTTTTTATTTCCTCCAACCTCGCACACCACCCATACCTGCCAGTCTTGTATCCATATATTTTCATGGAGGTGGGTTAGCTGTAATTACACTATGATGAACAATCGGGGGAATGCTGGTTATCCCAAAGAAAAGCTGCCTAGGTTTTGTTAAAAGTGTTTACCTTAGAAAAGAATTCAACATTTCTAGGAAGTGATTTATAGACTTATATTTATTATCTTTAACTGGAAAGCCGTGTAAAATATGACAAGTGTCCATCTTTGGGTAAACTGTTGCCTTGATAACAGATTCAGTTCTATGAGTGCCTGGAGCATCTCCTATCTGAACGGTTTACTGCAGGTAAGGATTATACTTGGGCCGATCGGCTTCCACTTTTGCAGTTGACTTGCCAATGTTCCTAAACATAGCTTACGTGTCTACAATATATTGTCCTGACAATTGTTTTACTCTGGGGCTGTGCACAACACATGCAATTGAGAGGCCAAAAGTCTTGGTGATTAGAACTAAAATTGTATTCGGCCTCCAGATAAAGTCTCAATCTTCTCAGCCCAAGGATACCGGCAATAATGCAGAAGCAAATTTGTTGCCATCTTGGTGGACGCATTTCCTTTTCAATCAAACTGCATTTTGTCACTTTATTTACTAGTATGTGCATGGCTTGTGAGATTTTTTTGTCAGGGAAGGGGGAAACCTGTAGAGCAATAATCATAACTTTTTCTTGGTACACAGCCAACAGGACTGCAGACTTTCACATCTTATATCTAGCTTGTTACAAAAAGTGCTTCTGAGTAACCCAAAATCCCCCCTACAATTCTAAAAACCTCTGTTGAACTTGGGCACCCCCCACCATGTGTCATTGCCATACATTGAGATATTCTGGCACTTTATCTTCCTTATCCAACAATTCTAGAAAGGGCGCTCTATTACATTACTAATATACAGGTATGAGGCAACCAATAACTTTATTGTAAAAGTAAACTTCTCCTTACCTGGCCTGGAACCCAGCACACTCTACAAATCCTCGGCCCATCGGGTATGCTCTCTCCGTTCAGGTTAGCCCATCCAACCGTTCCCCAGAAGACTGTAAACTGCACAGGGATAGAACTTCATTGGTTGATGTGGCACATTAGTGATAACAAAATATATAATGTTTTTGTTTTGTTTTCTTTCTTGATTTGAGATGTTCTGAGCTATACATACGTTCATGTGTTGTATTTAAGTTACGCCATAGGTTTTATGTACAGATGTAAGTAGCTATAGCGGAATGCCTACACACCGTATTCTATTTAAAAGTCATGGTTACTGAATGCGTCTAGCGTGTATAAAGCTCTATTTGTTTTGTATTATTTTTATATATCACTATTTAACAGCTTCATATTGAAGCTGAGCTACTTAGATAAGACATGTCGGTACCAGAACTTATTAAGAAAATGTCCTGTTTTATGAAAGTGAACTACTTTATGGTTGAAATAAAAACCTTCTTAAACACAGAGTGTTCTGCGAGTCATTCGGGGGCAAAAGCTGGGTGCTCATTGATGGGACTTGACTATAGAGATTTACTATATGATACTTTGCTTATGCTGCTCTATGGTCTCCAGATGGGTACTTGGCACCCTAACTTCAAGCAGATGTACAGTAATGACAATAAGTATTTTGACACCATGACGTGCCCACCACCATGCTTAACCTTCTGAGCGTTCTCCCCGAATTAACTCGGGCTGAGTTTCATGCATCATGAAACTCAGCCCGAGTTAGCCGGAGGAACGCCCGAGGTCTCGCCGTCTTCTGGCGGCGGTCGGGAGCATCGGCATGTATGGGTCCGGGTCCGCCCCCGATCGCGTCACCGGTGACGTGAAGGGGGCGGGGGTAGGCGGCGCCATAGACCTCAAACTGGAGGGGCGTCGCTTTCTGTCAGCAGAAGTCTGGCGTCTCCAGCGACGCCGGACTTTTGTTTACATCCCTCAGCTGAGCAGGCAATCGCGGCGATTTGCTCCGCCGCGATTGCCCGTGGCACGGTTATAAAAAAACCGTGCCACGTGGCAAACGCTCAGAGGGTTAACAGTGAGTACGTGGTACCAAACATAGATTCTTGCATTGAATGGGTGGTGAACATATCTTATCCCATTGTAAAAAAAATGAACGTATTTTCATTGCTCCAGAGCACACGCGGCCACGTGGCATACACTCCTTATGTGCTTTGGCAAACTCAAGTCAGGCCTTCTTATTCTATGCAGATATTAATTGCTTTTTGCTTGGGTGACGACCATGAAGATTCAGTTTTACGGCACTGTTTGAGATTTCCAAAATAAGATTTTGTGTCCGAAACTTGATTTTACTGTGTCTACCTGTTCTTTGTTTAAGATCTGTAGTCCCTTGTTGTTCCTTATGCCACTCTGTAAGGACTTGTCTTCACTTGCGCGTCCGCTTCTATTCATTTAAAAAGCCCTGTCTCCACTAAGGCGGGTTTTTAGGTGCGAGCGGCTGCGTCCGATCACCACGAATCGCACCCATAGACATGAATGGAGGTGGTCAAAAATGCGGATACGATTTTTAGCCGCGTCCAATCATTCTCTGGACGTGATCGGGGGTGGCTGCATTGACTCTACATGTTGAGAAAAAAAACGCAGCTGTACTGTACGCTCAAAAACGAATAAGATATATAAAATTATAGTTTGACTTCTGATCTAATATGATGGTGGCATAGCATTCCTCAACCCTAAAAAAATTTACTTACTTGCTGTTCCCTAGTCCCAAGGGTTAATCAACCTCCCTAGCGCACTGCCCGTATCGTGCCGCAATCGAGGCAGTGTACACAGTACACTGCCTGTCATTTCCGGCCTCACGCCGCTGCTCTTCACACAGCTGGTGTCATTATTTACACCAGCTGCGTGAGAGGGAAAGCCGGCGCTCCTCCATTAACATGGAGGTCTATGGCGCCGGACCCCCCGCCGTGACGCGATCGGGGCGGTGCCGAAACCCCGCAAATGCTGCAGCGATGAAGACAATTGCTGCAGCTTTCCAGGGAGGCATCGGGTCTCCCCGTAGCCGGCTTCCCCTGCGGTTGTGACGACCCTGAACGGCGAACGAACAGGTTTCCTCTCAACCGCTAGGGAGGTTAAGGGTGCAATATCACGAGTGGCCACTGTGAAGCATTTTTCATCGGTTTACGTGTTTTTTTTTGTTAGGTATTTTGCCCACTTCTAGTTCCACTCATACAATGCACTGAATACTTTCATGTTATTGAGAGCTGCAGGAAATATGAACAGATTACATTGTGATCTGTTGATTCGTGATGAGCAGCATAGGCAATATTCGTATTCGCAAAATATCAAAACATTCTTGCCTAATATCCGTAGTAAATTCGACAATTTGTGATCTTGTCATTGTTGCCTTTTATTTGTACTTGTACACGCGAATATTGCGAATGCGACATCTAGTGGCAGAATGTGAAAAAGCAGCTGCAGTGTAATCACCACATGAGACACAGAAGTCACTTATTGCCGAAAAAAAATCGCCATTTGCCCCCTTAGGGCTTGTTTCCACTGGTGCGTTTTAGTGCAGTTGTAACAGCATGTGCGTCCGCGCGAGAACGCATGCCATGCATTTTTTTTCAAACGCGCCCAGAAACCGCATCCTCATCCGCTCTGCCACGCGTTTTTAAACACATCCAATGCTTTCCTATGGATGCGTTTTTGGGATGTGGTTGGGAAGCGGATGTGTTTCGAAACGCTGTAGGCAGCGTTCACAACCGCACCCTAAACCGCATGCGCACAAACGCACCAGTGGAAACTATATTGATGTTTCCAATGGATGCGGTTGACTCTTGTGGCCGCGCGGTTACAAACGTGCAAAAACGCACCAGTGGAAACAAGCCCTTACACAACGCTAAGGGCCCGTGTCCACTGCTCATTCCGGACGTACATGCAGCACAGGGACGCAGAATGGGAAGTGTCCTGTATTTTTCGCGGACGCAGGGTATATGACGTAGTGGACACAAGGCCTAGGTATATATGTTTTGTTTCATGTTTACAGTATACATCCATTTTGAAGGTGCCGTTCTTATAATTTGTATTGACATTTCTTGTTTAACGATTTTTTTAATTACTGTAGCCAACCAATAAATTAAAAAGGTACGGACATTTACAAATAAAGACTATTTATCTATTTTGGTTGTCTGTATCTCTGAAGTCCGTTAGTCAGGAGGACAAGCTACACTTTCACTTGAAAACCCATTGGATGTGTTAGGAGCTTCTGAGGTGTCACTGGGTCAGGAAACGGCGGAGGAAACGCACAAAAAAAGACAGCGCCATGTAATAAATAGTAATGTCCGTCATGGATGGCGATTCCCTTCCATTACTCCGTCACTACGTCTGTGTGGAGAATTAGTGGCGGGAATCAGGGATTTACCTCACGAACTCCCTCATAGATCGCCACTCCTTCACTTCGCTACAAGTGACGTCACGGATGCGTGGCTGCCGATTGGCGTACTTGTAGCCATGGAAACCGTTTGTTGTCGCGTTCTCTAGCCGAGACAAGACCGGACCAGGACGAGCACAAGGATCGCCATGGCACAGCCGGTCACCGCCATGAACCGCAAGAATCTGCAGAAGCTGGCCGAGAGCCTGAGCAAATCTGCCCGGCACTGTATGTACCCGATCCGTTCATTATTAATGAAATAGGCTATTGTGTATGAAGCTGTACTCCATTTATAAAGTATGTTTTTCCTTTTTGTAAATGTAAAAAAAAAGTATATACATAACGAATTATAAATATTTATCTAGGTGATCTTGATTATCATTAATATTTTTATTTCAGTAGTCTCAATGTATGTATTAATGAACATGATGATTATTAGTATTGCCATCATATACAAAGGCAGATCGGTCTCTCAGTCCTTTTGGGAGTCTGCAGGCTCTGGTAGGTTCTGCTGGGAGTTGTAGTTTACTTACAGGACAGGAAAGCAATCTTGGTGGGTGCATGTGCCCCATACTTTGTCAGATCTCTCCGTTGTATAAGGGGGTTATGCACGGCCCAATTTTGACCCTATTTTTCCGACCGCCCTGCGCACTCCTGTCAATCACCTGGTGGTCGCTTGGCCAAAATCAGGTGGACCCATCTGGCAAGACTACAAATCTGCCGCATGTCAGATCGCACGGTGATCCAACTTGCCAGTAAATTCTCTGCCGATCCCATTACTTTGAATGGGGGCTAAAGCAGGGCAGGGAAGCAGAGGGACGGCTGCAGCAGGATGACGTCATCCCACTGGATTCGATCCCTCAAGAATCGAGGGAGAATAGCCTTGTGTATGGCTACCCTATAACCCAACAATCCACTGCTGTATGATGTCTGCAGTTTTTAATGTTTCCTAGTGAAAGACCTCTGAATGCCATGGGAACAGGCGGGGGGCGAAGTCATGTATATGTATCCCTAAATGCTGTGGAAACATAACGTCTAAACTGGGAGGAAACATAAAGATTTTGTACACTCTAGTTTTCCCAGTACTGACCGTCCCTTATTCTTCTCCTTGTGGAGGCGGCCATCTTGGCAGAGCTCTGCTTCCTTATGTGAGAACCTCCAGCAAGGAAAACCCTTAACACAATAGTGACAGCACTGAGGGTGTAGTTTTCTATGTTGGCGAGTCCAGTTGTATCATGTATGTTGTCACAGAACCTATGAAAACGTTATCTATCTGTGTCTTGCAGTCACCAAGAATGAAGTGGAATGTCTCATCCGGCTTTACAACACTATAGTGGGTCGGCCTATAGATCCCAACACCCGGGGAGGAATAGACAGGAATACCTTCAGGAATATACTGCACAACACGTTCACCATGACCGACGATATGATCATGGACAGGGGTGAGTGATGTGTGCAGCCAATCAGCAGTCAGCTATAGGTTACTGCGCTTTGTTCGAGCTTTCTCTGCGTGCTGAAATGCATTTTATTTTGTGTTTCCAGTTTTCCGAGGATTCGATAAAGACAACGACAGCTACATCAGTGTGACCGAATGGATTGAAGGACTGTCCGTGTTTCTGCGAGGAACATTGGATGAGAAGATAAAATGTAAGCAGGGCAAAGCCACCCAAGCCAGTGATTCTCTCATTCCTGTGTGGTCTAGTATTAGATGTGAGGAAGGATAACACCCCCCGAGAGGGAAATGAGGGGAAACCATCCACAGAACATTACCATCCATCCATACATACTGACAGAAGTCTAAAGTGGGAATTTCTTCACTTTCGCTTTGAATATATTTCCTTTTGTTTCCTGTTCCAGAACAGGAAGAAAAGAGAAATCTCCCCAGCAGGTCACAGCCCTTAAACCACAGTCTATGGCAGGGGTGGGCAAATTGTATGACTCGTGGGCCACAACATGTTCTTAAATTCAACAGAAGGGCCAAACTAAAAGTCTGTAAGGGCCATCAGCATAGGTGGACCAATTCCGTGTGTCCACCCAGTGTCTTTGATGATCCCAGGGACATGCGGCAGGGACCGCT
The DNA here is from genome assembly GCA_036250615.1 of Ptychadena robeensis. Lineage (NCBI taxonomy): Eukaryota > Metazoa > Chordata > Amphibia > Anura > Ptychadenidae > Ptychadena > Ptychadena robeensis. Next base: position 150,452,746 of record CM070036.1, on the reverse strand, counting down.
TTCAACAACAACAAAAAATAAACATACATTACTATTTTTAGTCAAAATGCAGAGACCTTGGTGACAAAACACTATGGCTCCTCTCTGCTCGTTCACTGCAATGATATTTGGACTACAGGAGGCACGATGCAGGCTCAGTGCAGGGAATTAGTGGATGGAGCTCAGAGTCTTTCCACTAAGGTGATAGGGGCCGGTTGAAAACACTAAACAGGCCAGATCTGCCCATGTGTGTAGTCCAGGGAAGGAGTCCTTTTATACACAGGAGGGTGCACACAGGGTGGGTGCGCACTCATACAGGAAGTTTAGGGGGAGCCAGGTACAGGAAGACAAGAGTCTATAGTATTCCTTGTAGGTTGGAATATTTATTATGTGGAATTTCAATAACACGTTACGTAATACTGAATGTGTTCCTCGTTTTATTAAGATTGTTTTGAGGTTTACGATCTGAACGGCGATGGATATATCTCCAGGGAAGAGATGTTCCACATGCTGAAGAACAGTCTTCTCAAGCAGCCAACAGAGGAAGATCCCGACGAGGGTATAAAGGATCTGGTGGAGATCACCCTGAAGAAGATGGTAAGCTCTCGTGTTTGTTATATCTGACCCCGAGGTCAAATCCCCGTCACAGGCTGGAGAAGCAGGAGAATCTGGCTCTATCCATTCTTTAATTGCTTCTCCCAGGTTGAGAAAGATTTTCCCTCACTTCCTCTTACAGTGGTGATGGTTGCAAAGGTAGACAGGTGGAGGGTGTTTTAAACAGAGATACATAATATTCAGTAAAAAACGAATCCACACCTCCTGCCCCACTTACATCTCCAACCTGGTACACCAATACACTCCTAACCGCCCCCTCCGCTCCTCCAGTGACCTACTAATGACATCCCCACTCATAACCTCATCACATGTGCAGCTTCAGAACTTCTCTAGGGCCGCTCCTACTCTCTGGAACTCCCTCCCTCGCCCCATTAGACTTGCACTTTGGCACTTTTAAAAAAGCCCTAAAAACCCCCTCTTCAGTCTCGCCTATTCATCTTCTCATTCCTTCATCACCACCATGCCAGTCCCCCCCCCCCCCCCCCCCCCCCCCCCTGTTATATACTCAGTTCCCCAGCCTATTAGATTGTAAGCCCGATTGCCCAGGGTCCTCTACTCCTCCTGTGTCATAACCTGTACCTGTATGTACACATGCAAATAATGTTATACCGTTTATTTGAATAAAAATCTGAAGAGATTTTATGACGTTGCCATCATTAATAGTTGATTGTTTTGATTCTTTACTTACTATATTTTTTGGACTATAAGACGCACTGGATCATATGACACACTCACAGTTTTGGAGAGAAAATTTGGGGGGAAAAACCCTAGAGATATCAAGTAAATATACAGAATGTTCCAGCAAAGTAGGTAGGACTGGACCATGCAGTATTCCTCCAGCCAAAAGTCCAGTGTCAGGAGGGGGGTCTTCGCTGCAGGGTTGAAACTTTAGCATGTGTCTATACATTAGCAGTACCCATTCTCTAAACACACTGACCGACATATGAAGGGTCACATTTTACAATCTGGTACTGAACAATTTACCCATGAGCAGCTATTTACATGTGGGAGGAGATATGAGTGTTTGTCACATAATGTTTGTACTGCAATGCATAAGGTTAATGTGAATACACAACTCATGCTATCTAATTGTAAAATGTCTCTCTCCATAAGTTGGTCAGTGTGTTCTGAGAATGGGTACTGCTAGTGCTAATGCAGATAAGATCTATTCTTGGCAGTGGCTTTTTGGCTTGGCTGGAGGGACTGAAACAAAGTTCTGCCTCCTGGGATGCAGAGACATTGCTCCCAGAATGGTTGGGACAAAATTTTTTTTTACATATTCTGACCATAAGATGCAGGGACACTTTCCTATTGATTTTAATGGTAAAAAAGTGCACACTTTAGTTGAAAAATACAGTACCTGCCTGCTGAGTCATAATCAATTTTTGAGATGCGTCAGAGTAAATAGAGGAATATCACCATTTCCTAAATTGTATGGTATCAGTATTGCTGTTCCTTCAAGAAACAAGCAGCTCTACTGAACGTGTAAATCCTGATATGGATTTTATATTGAATGTACCAATGTATATGTGACGATTTTAAATGTAAGGGAGGGATCTGTAACCTCTGGGAATCTGTTTAAAAGAATATTCAGGCGAGTCTTTGATTCCTTTTAGTACAACTTACCTTAAAAAAATACATTCACTTCCTTTTCTCTGTGATATGTAATAATCTGCGGCTGTAATCAGGATAATTGTCACCACCTTGATGTCTCCTCCAGGACCATGATCACGACAGCAAGCTGTCCTTCGCAGATTTTGAAAAGGCAGTCCGAGAAGAGAACCTGCTACTGGAAGCGTTTGGCCCGTGTCTGCCCGATAGTAAGGTGAGGGCACCACCGATTTACAGAAATACTTCAGATCAAATCACTTTGAAAGAACCTTCAGTGGATCCAGCTGTAAAGATCCACCATCATTCCCCTCCCACTGGGTTGTCTATAAAAATTTAGGATCGAATTTATTAAGAAGGGAATGTGACTTTCACCAAACACTGGTAATCAATGGATCAGTAAAGGCTGCCATACACATGCCGATAAGCGGCCGATTTTTAACCTGACCGACGGGCGTGCGCGCTCGCGCCGTCCCTGTTGCCCCACAGCTCGGCCGGCCAGAGAACGGACATGTCTGATATTCTCTGGCCGATGCCATAGGCTTCAATGAAGACCGGCGTCTTCATTGAAGCTTATGGCCGGCACACAAAGGGTGCCGGCCGACTGAAGGGGCCCCATAATGCACCGGGGTTCAAACGTGATGACGTCATCACGTTTGCACTCCGGTGCATATCGGAGTAGGTCTGTCTGACCTACTTGGGCTGTGTATGGCAGCCTTTACACTATCACCAGGAATATTAACCTGCAGTGAATGTTTGGTGAATGTCAGACCTAAGTCCCCTTGATGGGCGAAGCCAATCATCAGTAAAGAGACGGAGCATTGCTGGATTTTTATATATATATTTATATTTTCAAGTATCTTTATACTTTATTTTTTAAATCTCTGATCTGCCCTATTATTGGCACTTCGGGTGCCGTAATACAAAGCTAATAAGGAGACGATTGGTCTGCTTAACCCGCAAACTCACCCTGAGCTACAATCAGAAATACTGGCCTATCCCTTTCGAGCCCTCCTCTCTACACATCATCAGGGTCCTGATGTGGGCCGGTAAAACAATGCCGCCTCAATTAACATGGAGGTCTATGGCGTCGGAAGGGATCAGCAGGCCTGCAGCTATGCAGAATCGCTGCAGGTGCACAGCACTGGGGTGTTTGCCCGTTCCCGACGCAGGCACAGTTTGTTTTAAGAACAAACTGTGAACATACTGGGTTCGGGCATAGCATACAGCTTAAAAGGGGCGTCCATGCCCCTGGGGCATTGTAATCTGCCGTCATTGCCCATGTTGCGCTTTTTTTAAGCAATGCCCAGAGGGTTAAGCAACCTAATCAGTAAAATTTAAATTGCTAAATGCAAGGATCAAATATAAAACTAAATGAATAGCTATGCATGACATTGGTGTTCAGTAGTTTCACTCGTTGTGTTTTCTTCTTGCAGAGTATTATGGCCTTTGAGAGACAAGCCTTTGCAGAGCCTGTTGAAGCATAAATACCAGCATGTTCAGCAAACATCACTTTTGCTCTACCAAGGACTTCATCACCAGGATTACATCAATGACCAAACCAGAAACCTCAATCAGATTGGCAGTTGAATGCATTATATCTCTCAGGGGATCCTGCAGTTACTGTATTTTTCGGACTATAAGAAGCACCGGACCATAAGACGCACCCTGTTTTTAGGGCAGAAAATCCAGGAAAAAAAAGATTTAATATGTTTTCACATCAATTGGGATAATGCAATGAATTTAATGGATGCAATATTCAATTCAGCCACAGGTGTCACTAGCAGCAGTACACTGTCAGCTCAACACGTCACACTACACTGATCTGTTCAGTGTTCTGTGTTCAGCCCAGCATTTTGGCACCCCCTGCACCCCGGCCGAGCCATCCATAACTGAACTGAACACAGCCCACAGCTCTCCTGTGTTCTCATTGGTGGGGATGCAGGGGATGTGGCATTTAGATGGAAGAGCCAAACATCGGCTCTTTCATCTGAAATGACAGCTGGCGCAGCTTATTCGGCTTATAAGACGCAGGCACTTTTTTGTCCCCAATTTGGGGGGTGAAAAAGTGTGTCTTATATGCCGAGAAATACGGTACGTTAAAATCCCTGCGTTGCTTAACTAGCTGAGCTGTTATAGGGTTCTGCTTTAGCACTACTGATAATGCGGGAGGAGCACTGAAGACATTATTATTGCAGCCATATATGTGATAATACTAGCGGGCTGTCCAAATGATAAGGAATTCAGCAGTCCCTAAAGGAAGCCATACACAGGTCGATTTTCCACTCGAATTTCGATTGATCACTGCGTGCGTTCACGAGTTCGATCGGCAATGAATCGGGTTTTGATCACCCTGCCCGGTCGACCCAAATAAATCAGAATCGACTAAAAATCGGATCGGACAATGAACCGACATGTTGGTTTTTTGGTCGATCGTTTGGCAATCGGAGTACATTGATAGACCCAAATAGCCCCCTATGCAGCAGCCTTTCCGATCGATGGATTTTGTGGAATCGGCCATTTTGGAGATCGGCTCATGTCCAAATCAGCCACAAATCAGATTCCCAAGGTGGCGTTGCATTGATTCCCGATCCGATCAATTGCCGATTCCTGATCGCCTGGAAAGATTGGATAGGCAATCGATCGCCATTTGATCGCTGACAAATCAACCTGTGTATGGCTACAACTGAACCTATTTCTGTCCAACCACAATTTACATGAACTGTCATCACATGACAAACTTGAGTGAAGAAATTTGGAGGCTGCAAATCCCAACCAAGGACTGACAACACTTGTAGGACAATTTGGTTTCAATACTTTACCCTCCTTGGCGGTTTGCAATTACAATGAAATCCGCCGCGATTTTCTGCCCTCCTTTCCGCCCCAGAACACATTAACGGTGACACCAAGGACTTGCTGTAAAAAAGCGACGCCACCTCCATTTAATGGACAATGGCGCCACTTACCCCTCCGGCATCATATACAACATTGGGCAAACTCAGAAGGATCGGTGGGTCCGCCGATACAGAGGATTGGCAGGGACGTTCAGCACACAGGTGAATATACTCGATGTAAGCTCGGGATGAGTTTTGTTAGCAAACAAGCTCACCCCGAGGTTAACTCGGGCTAAACGCCCCGGAGGTTAAACTAGAAGAAGCATGTTCATGAAGGTCGGAGCTGTGGGATGGGCCACACAAGCCCAAACAACGTAAACTAAGTAGATCCTGCAATAAACTCCACACTCCACAATGTTTATATAAAATATACTTCATTATATATTTAATGTCTGTTTTTCTGAACTTTTTTCAATAAAAAATTAATAAATACATAAACGCGTGTGAGCCTGGATTGTAGAAGAACGGGGATTAGATTCTTCGCCTCTGTTTTACAGGTGGTGCAGTTGTTGTATCAGCGGTGGGAGGGACAGCTCCGGATGGGGTGCACGAGGCAGAAACCTATGGAGAGAGAATTGTCATATG
>CM070036.1:150435971-150446965 GCA_036250615.1 Ptychadena robeensis | reverse complement strand
GTATTCTATCAGGGAGGACCCAGCACTACATAGCAATGATATATACCTCCCAATCACTATTTAGTTTATCAGGTAGGACCCGGCACTACATAATTGTATGGAGTGATCTAAAGGTGTATGGGGGGCTTTACACAAGACTTGAATTTCCTTCTACAGGAGACCTCCTTGTGCGTTTCCTTCATCACACGTTATCAGGTTTATTACTTTGCATGATGAACCAATGAGTTGATAGAGGAGCATCTACTGACAGAACAAAAAGGGTTTCATGGCAGGATCACGGTGGTAATATAATAAAAGATGATGTAGGTAGGCTGAAAACAAATTCATACATCCCAAGAAGACATTAACATTTTATCAGGTTGTAATGATTGGGTTCACATATAATTTTATTTAATAGCAGGTCACACATATAAATACAGAATCGAGTAGTCCCCGTGTACTTACCTCTTTCAGTTTCCCTCTAATGAAGTCGGCAGAGATGTTGAGGGAAATATCGGCCATGTCTAATTTGGGGATTTCCGGAAGTTTTGGTCCAATAACAACCTCCTGGGGGTCAGGAGGTAACACATTCAGTTTAGTTCTCTCCTCCCGTCTCCTCTGTCTCTCCTGAAGCTGCGTCGTCCTTGGCATGAACATGGCAGAGCTCGCGGCGCTGGGTCGGCTTTGCGTCAGAGCAATAGTCCTTTCTGTGTGATAAGCAGCAGCATTGGATTTGTGTCCGGAATCCCAGGCTGAAGGATGTGATGGGGGATAGTCCTGTGTGTATTCTGGGGCCACTGAGGGTGAAGGACCACAGAGGGGAGCAAGGGGGTCACCGGTGTGTACAGCTGGGTCATAGAAGGCATGTTCACAATTTACAGGGGACTGTGCGGGCATAAGAGTGGAACTTTCCGCTACTTCTTTCCGTTTGTTGGCAATTTGATGATCTTTGGCTACGGAAAAAATTCATTTAAAATATGTGTCAGTTAATCACAACCAATGTGATGTTTTACACTCGTTTAAAATATATATATCGGGGCATTTACCAAATTTTTGGTACACAGCAAAGTTTTTTAAACATTTTATTGTAATCCGCTGTGATCACCAGAGGCGTGCTTTTTAAAAAAGATTTCCTACTCTCCCTTTGAGCCCAAACACATCCCTGACGTCACAGCTGACGCAGGAGATGTGCTCTAAAATAGCGCGACACCATCCCCATTTCATGGAGGTCAATGGCACAGCCTACCCCGCCGCTCTGGCATCATATGTGACGCCATCGGAGAAGAATCGGAAGGATCGTCTGGTCAACGGATACAGGCAATCACCAGAGGATGTCCGCAGTTAGCTCAGGGTGAGTTTTATTAGAAAAGAAACTCACCCCGAGTTAACTTGATCTAAACGCCCAGAGGGTTAAAGTGTCATCAGTGAAAAGGCAGGGGTGCCATAGACCCTCCATGTTAATCATGTCATCGATGGCGCTGACCACACCTATCTATCGCTCACTTATCTATCAATCACTATATATCGCTACTCTATATATCTACCTACCTATCACTAAACTATCTATCTATCGGAGTATAATGTACTCTGCTTTGGTCACCCATACCATGCCGTTGAAAACCGTACAATAGGGGGCAGAACGCATGCCCGTGGCATTTTTTTTTAAAAGATTTCTGGCTTCCTACATCCCAACCTTGACGCCGGGGATGTGCTGTAAAAAAAGTGTTGCCACCTCCATTACAAGTCACTGTAATGGCCACTCCAGCGTCATAAATTATGTAATCGAGGCGGACCTGGAAGGATCGTTGGGTCAGCCGATATGGAGGACCACCCCAGACTTCCACCAGACAGGTGAGTATGCTATGCTATGTTAGCTCAGGGTTAGTTTTATTAGTAAACAAACTCACTCCTAGTTAACTCGGGCTAAATGCCCAAGAGGTTTACACAACTCAAAGGAAAGTAAACCTTTTCATTTTTAAAAATGTTTTCGGATTTGAATTTAGGTTTGTTTTACCTTTAACAATCAATCAGTTCAGTTCTGCCACATGTACATATGGATAAAGCTGGCCATACACCTTTAGATCTCTCTGTCAGATATCCTTTAGATCTACCCACAACTATGTAGTGCGGGGTCCTCTGCGATTGAACACAGGTAGACTTGATGGTTTAGAAAGTCCCTCACATTACATGGTTTTGGTAAAACAAAAGGAGATCTAAAGGAAATCTGAAAATGTATGGCCAGCTTTTGGAATGTGATTTCATTACTGTGCTTCTTCAGTGACCAGTTACAAACAAGGTTGGAAACTTGTCCTCTTCACTTAAGAACAACTCTATTCAGCAGAAGTGGCGCTCCACTATTAATCCCCTAAAGCATTTCTCCTATTCTCAGGCTTCAAGTGAAACAGATAGTATGTAAGTCACCATTGTCAAGTCTTTCTAAAGAATGCCAATTCCAGGAAGTAACTGATCATTTGGCTTTAGTAGTTTCAGTCACACAGAAAAAATAAGTGCATGTTACTGCAAAGAACATTGTGTGGAATTAGCTAAATCCCAGGTGCCCAACCTGCGGCCTTTGGGTGTTCTTTGGCGGCCCCCCTCAGTTTTCCACTTGAGGCCCCAGAAACCTAACTATTTATGCATAGGGCATAGAAACTCACCTGTCTGTCGAAGGTTATGTGCCCCATCGATATAATCAATGGCTTTGAAGCACCTTTAATGATGTATATTTTGTGTCATGTATATCACCATACTACAGTGTTCCCTTATGCCTGAAGTATCATTTTAAAAAATGTTGTCATTTAAAAAATTACATTTAATATCTTCTAGCTCTGTCTGCTGTCATTATTCCATTATAAAATCCTTATACAAGTCAGTATAGATTGAAAATGTTACGTGCGGCCCTTTAGTGATGCAGAGGGCAGCACTTGTGGCCCTCCATATCAACTCAGTTGCCCACCACTGAGCTAAATACTTGAGCTGCATACTGATTCTGGGTCAGTGATTCAGAAAATATTGGAGTCCGAGTCTGGTTTAGAACACCAACTAGACAAGTAGAATAATTTACCGATGTCAGCAATGGGAATGTACAGCTCAACAGGGCACAAACGCAAAATTGGGAGAGGTGGGTCAAGTGTAATTTCTTCTGCATTTATAAAGTTGTATTTGCACTTGTGGCGAGCAGGAATATAAAGAACCAAATACTTTTTTTCGCCTATATAAGACTTTAGGTTCTCAGACACCTAAACAAATTGCTCTCATTCACCCATCATTAGAGCTACATACATTGTCATGAGCAGAGGGCGATGGGTGCACTAACTTTATTTGCTTGCAGGGAAATCAAATTATTGGATCCTTCATATTTACTACAGAGTAACATAAAGAAATATACTACACAGAAAACATTTCCAATAAAAGGAAGTGATCGTACCAACCTTTCTCAGATGTGGCTCGTGCCACAAAACGCCTTCTTTCCTGCAGCTTCTCTCGGGTCTCCTGGACACCCTCGTACTCTGGAGCATAGCAAATATGAAGGATCCCACCAAAGAAACTGCGTTCGTCAAGTTTTCGCTTGGCCACCCTGAAACATGCAAAATAAGTCTAATTATGTGGAAAAAAAGTCCTTAAAAGGGATAGAACACCCACAAATAAAGTGCATTATAGGGACGACCTGGTGGCAGAATCAATGATATCACTCTGCAATGATTCCGGATTTCTTTCCGGGTTACCTGGGGGTTTTGGGTGCTCTTCAACTCTGGTGGTGGACTATGCTGAATTTGGGTTGTCCCATTCCAATGCCTACAGAGATCTCTGCACCACAGCTCCAGACCACAGATTTCTTTAGATAGAATAAACTTTGATATAGTAGGAGAGAGTACTCTAGGTTAGAAACCTCTGGATGCAAATGGACAGATAGCAACACATCTGAAAGTTCCAGAACTCAGACCCCTTCCATCCATTAGGCACTAGAGATCTGATTTGTGAGATGTTATGAAGAATTATTGAAAACAATATCATGGTTTTGTTTCCACAAGACATTGGGGAGACTTATCTACAATTCCTGTTCCAAAGAAAACAAAGAAGTGAAAGGTTTGTACAACATAAGGGAAGTCCTCTGTGAAGGGCAGGCAGTAAAGACAGGGATGGGGCTCCATCGGAGATCTAATCTTTTGTATACCGTTTAATTGTAATTCACTCTTTAAGACATAAGCCCCCCCCCCCCCCAAAAAAATTTACCAGGAGGAGGGGAAGTGCTTAGTGTCAGAGACTTACAAAGTTTAGCTCCAGCTTTCAGCGCTGCCCCTCCTCCCAAATAAATACAAATATACAGCCCACTTGAGTAGAGAGATATGCTATCCCTCTGCTAGAACATGCTGTTTACCGGTATATGATCGTGAAGAGGGGCAGGGCTTAGAGCTGGAGACTTGGGCTAGGTTTCCACAGCGTTATGGGCTGCGCCGGTACCCCCTGTGTTAATCGCATACCTTGACAGGGATGTCGACGCAGCCCATCCATATACATGCCTACCGCACGGCATGTTTCCACTGCTTTCAGTTGGTCTGCTGGCGGAGAGGTTAATATAGTGCACTACATCAACCTCTGCCCGGCAGACCGGCTCAACATCACGGAGACGTGTGTGGTAGGCATGTATATGGTTGGGCTGCTCTTCATCCCCGTAAAGGTATACCAATAACGATCAGCACAGTCCATAACCCTGTGGAAACCTAGCCTAACAGAGTCACATAGAGACTCGCTCCAACTCACCTCCCTCTCAAGTAAATACTAGTATACAGCATGTTCCAGAAGAGGGGAGGCACTTGAAAAGTCTTTCTATGAGTCAGTTGTTTTTTACTTGATTTGCTTCCCAAAAACAATTGTACGTCATATTGTGCATGAAATATTATCAGTACATTACAGTATATTATCCATGGAAAATCTCATCTATCCATTATACTGCTTCTAAATGTCACAGAGATAGGAAAACCCTATTAAATACATGTTTGCAGCATTCCATGTGTTAGGAATAACCAACCTCCTGGCAGCTGCTATCACACCACACCTATAGTTTTGTAGAATAACTGCTCTCCCCCTGTATGCTGTTGTAGCCCCCACTGTAGTTAACAGACCAGTCTGGGGGTAGAACACTCACCCATACAGAGGATACCTATAAAGACCAGGAAGAAGGGAAACCAGTGTGCTGGATCTCACGCTGGACACTACATGGCGATTATTGAATAGAATAGCAGAAGAGTAGATATCCTCACCTTGCACTCTGTACCTTCTGGAATTTAATAAGAAAGACCTCAGTGAACTCCTCAGCGGGGTATTCATCCAGAACATTGTATTCCTCTATGACTCCGTACAGTGCAAACTGCTGAACCAGCTCCTTCATAACCCCGATGGCAGGAACGCCTTGCACCAGCAGGTAACGGGACTCAAGGTTGATGGTGTAGACCTAGAAAGATGAAACGAGTCATTGGGACTCACATAACATAACGGCTACAAACATTTACTACAGAAATGTATATATGGATCAGAATTATATATGAATGAGCTCTGAAGACCCAAGTCCTATTCTGGTCAATAAAAACCTCATATACTCGAGTACAAGCAGAGTTTTTCAGCACAAAACGTTTGCTGAAAAATCCCACCTTGACTTATACTCGAGTCATGGTCCCACTTACATGTCCAGGTGTTAGCTGACCCTGCGGGCATTAGTGGCCTCCGTGGGTGATTCAGCTACACATCTTTCTTCTGTAGTCGGTATTCTATATGCGGCATTCCAAGCTGTACTTGGCTGGTGAAATGTAAACCAACTTGGGCAGCAGCGCCATCTTGTGGACATTAAATTAATCTTTACTGGAGATGGTTGAAAACTCGACTATCTGGCTTTGCAAGCAGTTGCTGAAATTCCTACCTTCAGCTAATACTCAAGTCAATAAACTTCGCCATTTTTTGTGGATAAAATTGGGTACCTCGGCTTATAATCGGGTTGGCTTATACTCCTGTACATACGGTATGTACTTTACTTGGATTAATGAGGGTGGACTGCGCTGAGCATGTAACAGAGAATTGGGGAACTACATCCTATTCTCCTGCCAAGGTTGGTAATTATGTTCCCTCTATAACTTGAAAATTTCAATCACCTTTAGATGAGCAAGTTGTAATGTCTTCTTATGTCTCATGTAAGATGAAAACGACATGAATATATGTACTAGACTAGACACACACAAACTACGGCCCGGGGGCCATATCCTGCTCCTTAAGCCCTTTAATTCCGTGCAATGAGCGTACATGTGTCCGAAGGTTGCCATGGGCACAACACAATGGCATGCTTGTGCGATAACGTTGTGGGCCTGTCCTCATGGTGATAGAGGGACACCTTTAGAAATTATCGTTACTCATTGCAGCGAATAAGTGGAGGGGAGCCAATTATTATTATAGTTTATGAATATATATTTTCTTTTACATTTTTTTTTTTTTTTTTTTAAGTAGAGACAATTTAAAATGATTACAATGCCCCTGTCGCATATGTTGACATCATCATGACATGGAGACACAAGAAAGTGGGACACCTACAGTGGGCGGCCATTACAGCTTCTGATTTCGGCCCCTCTGCCATATTGGAAAAAAATATTGTAGCCCTTGAGTCAGAAAGGTTGCCTATCCCTGTACTAGATCGTTTACTATTAATTTTTAAAGTTTAGGTGGTGGCTCTTTACACTCCTATGAATATGGTCCAAAAGGAAGGGGGAAGTCCACTTTAAACACAGATCAGAAGACTCAGTGTTGTCCCTATAATTCTGCGGCTGCTTGTGTTAGTTTGGTCCACTTTGTGTTACTTTGTTTGGTCTGTTGTGTACTGGCAGTGTGTCACATGACTTCATGAAATTGTACGTTCGAGTACATTGTTGTATTATAATGAAAATGGCATTGTTAGAATATAAAGATCTGTTCATTTCCAGTAATGTGTCTTTCTAGTTGTAGGAGTCTCCTCTGATATCCCTAGGACTCCATTGCATAAAATTTGTCCTGCTGTGGTCAGGTAACCAGAATGAATCAAAGGCACCTGCAGCCATGTATCTGATATGGAGCCAGACACCAAGGCATGCTTGACCTTTTAGTCCCCCATCATCTAGGGCCCCACCATGAATGAGCACACAGGTGACCATCACGCACTTTGACCGCTCTCAGCTTCCGTCCCTCCCGGTACTTGGCCCTGGAAGCACAAATCTTCCGCTGCTCGTGGTGAGGCTGGACCTCAAGATGCAAACGAGGGTCCTGTGCCGCCATCTTTCTTCCGGGCGATCCTCCACCTATGCTGTGGGAGGAGATTGCATATAAACCCCGCCCGCCTGTTTGTGTTTACAAAAAAAACGTGTCTGTGCCTTGGGAGCCATTTTGTCGTAGTCCATCTCATAGAACGTTATGGGTTTTGGTCTCCAGAAAAATGTCCGCCGGGACCATCGTAGTTCAGAATCTAGAGACACACAAACTGGAGCCGGAAATCACTCGAATGTGATTGGATGGGTGATACCATAAAGCATGATACTCCGGGGATGCAATTTTTTTTTTGTTAACAACATAAAAATAAATGTCAGCTCGTGCAGAATATTCTCGTATAATTTTTCGTGTATTATTGAGTGTATAATGTCGGTGACAGCTCCATGTGTCTTCCTATAGATCTATAGATTATGTCAATGATGCTTGACCCCCCCTGCAGGGAGGATGGGCTCTCCCGTCTGTCCCTTGCACTGGGGGTAGATGATGTGATCTGTAGGTGGTGTGTATTTGGGGGATGCTGGGAGGTGGGGTAGCAGGGGCTGCTGTCACCCTGACATTCAGCAGTGCCAAGGACACCTTCCTGCGGCTGTCACCCGAGCTCAGGGCACGGCTGCGCCTGGAGCAGGTAAGTGGGCACATTGCATGTAGTCAGTGTTGTCACCTGTGCACGTCACATCCACCTTGGCTTCTGTCTATGTGCACCCCCCACCCATCACTGGTACTTGGTGACCCCACATGTCATTTACAGTGGGCACCACCCTTCCATACTGCCCCCAGCTGTCACCCAACGTGACCCCTCCTCGTGTCAGCTATATCCTGTGTCCCCAATGTGTCACCCACTACACACAGCCTGCTGATGGGATCCTGACTGCTGCTCTCTATTAGGAAACAATAGACAACTGATTTAAATAAAACATCCCTTTACAGCTCCCTACAGCAGAGGAAGTCCAAAGTGGGGACACATAATCTGATTGGCTGCCTGATGTTCAGAAAGTACATTGTATATAAAATTCCAAACTTTTTTAACGGTCAAGTTAGTTTTAGTAACTGTCATCCACTTCCAACTGTAGTTTACATAAAATACCCGATAGGTGGATTTATAAACTGGAAGACAAAAACGTTTATGAAGAATTTATATATAGTGGACCCTTGACTTACAACCAAGTTAACTTACAACCAACCCTTTGGAACCAATTAAGTTTGTAAGTCAAGACTATTTTTCCCATAAAAAATAATGAAAATCCCCATAATGTGTTCTAAAGTCCCCCCCCCCCCCTATACCTGACCTTCTCATAATAAGTGTTGTATATGTGTAAAGCCGGCCATAGACGTGTAGATTCTTCTTAGATTCTGCTGCAGATCGACTGTGAGTGATGGCCTCATCACGCACAGCTGGTCATGCAGAGAATTGGCCTGGCACCATTTGTGTGCCGCCACTAACTTTGGATGGGGACCACAAATCTTACCAGTGCTCGGCGGGGATCCTAACATACTCAACTACGTTAACCCCTGCATCGGTGGAACGGCTCAGCGTCATGAGATCACAGCATCCGCTAAGCAGGTAAAGTGTATGTGCTTCGTCGGGACCCCGGCCAAGCAATGCAATTAGCATAGGTGGTCCCGACGGATGTGGAAACATAACCTATCTCCTCACAGGACAGCTGCAATGTCAGTGTGGAAGTTGAACCCCCCCACCACTGTCAGGGGTTTACACTGTGCTGTGCCTGTCTATGTCTGCTTCATCATGCAGATTATCCCTACTATCAGGATGCAGCATTCGAATGAGCAGTGCTGGGAATCTTCTTACTTATTCTCCATTTATCATAGTTAGGGGAATGGTCAGGACTTCTGGGGTTAAGTGAAATGTAGCTGGACAGCCAGGAGAACTACAAGTCCCAGCATACCTAGGGGCAGTGTTTATCAGTGTTATGGCAGTGTATGGCTAATGCTTTCCAATAATAATGCCAAAAGAATGTCAGACCCCCCCCCCACCCCCACACACACATATTTCACTTCACATAACCTGGCTCTCTTTGCAAAAAGTTTGGACACCCCTGACTTACTGTTGTGAGGCATAAACGCTTTTCTTCTTCCAAACCGAATGAATGGAGTGAATAGGGTTAAGCTGACCATAGACCTTTAGATCTCTGTCAGATATCAACTATATAGTTCCGGGTCGGGTCCTCTGCGATTGAACACAGGTAGACTTGATGGTTTAGAAAGTTCCTCATATTACATGGTTTTGGTAAAACTAAAGGAGATCTAAAGGAAATCTGACAAAGAAATCTAAAGGTGTATGGGGACCCTTAGGCTATGTGTCCACAGCGTTGTTTGATCCTAAGCGCAGTGCTTCGTGGGGGTTCCGACGGACAACATACACTTTACCTGCTCGGCGAATGCTATGTTCTCACGGCGTCGAGCCAATCTGCCGATGCAGGGGTTAATGTGGTGCAGTACGTTAACCCCTGCAACGGCGGATGACTAAACAGGGCATCCGCCAGACAGGTACAGTGTATATGATCCATCGGGACCCCCGCTTTCTCCTGTAAGATGAGATTTGGATTTATTTAATAGTAATGGAAACCTCCATAAACTGTATATTGTTGTGCTGTTGTAAAAAGTAGGAATGGCAATGATGCTGCTGTACGTGATCCGTTGCACACACTCACAGTACAATACGACCTTTGATCCCATAGTAAGTTTGTCTGCGAGATGTTAATGTGTAATAACTATTACAGGACGGGGGAGGGGGGTTGTCTCTCTTTTACGGGAATCAGTCTGGAGTTCAGTCTTTATGGATTTGCAGATTGTACATTGTGATGGACATAGGCCATCTTTGAAACACGCTGCCTTGCTTTTACTGCAACACAGTGCGTAGTGTAACCTTGTGGTACCTTTCATAATTGTGTTGCGTTATGCGTTAACATACTGCCCTGCAGCACGCATTTTCATACAAGGGTCTCCCATACACTAGTAAGGGTGGTACAACACCGCGCATAGCGGTAACGCGCAGGTTAGATGTGCGCAACGCGACTAGTGTTTAACCTTCTGAGTGTTCTCCCCGAATTAACTCGGGCTGAGTTTCATGCATCATGAAACTCAGCCCGAGTTAGCCGGAGGAACGCCCGAGGTCTCGCCGTCTTCTGACGGCGGTCGGGAGCATCGGCATGTATGGGTCCGGGTCCGCCCCCGATCGCGTCACCGGTGACACGAAGGGGGCGGGGGTAGGTGGCGCCATAGACCTCCATCAAACTGGAGGGGCGTCGCCTTTCTTCAGCAGAAGTCCGGCGTCTCCAGCGACGCCGGACTTTTGTTTACATCCCTCAGCTGAGCTGGCAATCACGGCGGAGCACATTGT
The DNA here is from genome assembly GCA_036250615.1 of Ptychadena robeensis. NCBI lineage: Eukaryota > Metazoa > Chordata > Amphibia > Anura > Ptychadenidae > Ptychadena > Ptychadena robeensis. The sequence continues at coordinate 150,436,347 of CM070036.1, read as the reverse complement.
GCTCCGCCGCAATTGCCCGTGGCACGGTTATAAAAAAAACGTGCCACGTGGCAAACGCTCAGAGGGTTAAAAGACCCCTAAAGATAAATGCAAATCTACAATTCAGGTTTACATGAAATTCAGGTTTACTTGTCATTAATAACCTGTTATGGGCCATATGCTGCATTTACACAAGAATGCAAACTTGGCCGGGCACAGTGGCTCCCAACCTGGGGGGGGGCGCTCATTATCAGTTGCATCACACCCTGTGCTCAGCTCAAGTAAAGCTCTGGCTCACTAAAAGTAGAGCTGGTGAAATGTAAACCAGCAGCAGCGCCATCTTGTAGATAAAATTTTATTATCTGGCTTTCTAAATTATTTACAAAGCCCATGGCAT
>CM070036.1:150343629-150359663 GCA_036250615.1 Ptychadena robeensis | reverse complement strand
TCCTTCCATTTCTAAATGATCACTTGAACAGTGCTCCGTGGGATGTTCAAGGCTTTGGATGTATTTTTGTAGCCTAAGCCTGCTTTACATTTATCAATAACTTTATCCCTGACCTGTCTGGTGTGTTCTTTGGACTTCATGGTGTTGTTGCTCCCAATATTCTCTTAGACAACCTCTAAGGCCATCAGTAGCACTCATCAGGCAATGTCTATGGGCAACTGACTGCACTCAGACCAAAGGGGGCTGAATAATTACGCACACCCCACTTTGCAGTTATTTATTTGTAAACAATGTTTGGAATCATGTCTGATTTTCCTTCCACTTCTCACGTGTCCCCACTTTGTATTGGTCTTTCACCTGGAATTCCAATAAAATTGAGTCATGTTTGTGGCTGTAATGTGACAAAATGTGGAAAATTTGCAAGCCACTGTAGGTGAAAGAATGATGGATTTGAATATAAACAATAAAATGCAGTGGACCCTTGACTTACAAACTTAATTCCCAAGGAATGGTTGTAAGTCAAGTTGGTCTATTTTTCCCATAAGCAAAAATTTATATAATAATTATACCCAAATTGTGTTCTGATCCTCCCATAGGTGTTTGCTAGCAGTTTGAATCACAGTGCGGTCTCCAGGGGTTGCACACCGCGGGCACAGACCTGCAGGCAGGAAGTGGGGCGGTGTGGCAAGATGTCCTGTCTCACCCCCACCACCTGATCACGCCCACAGTGAATGGGTGCGGATAAGAATCTATGGTTGGAGATGCGATCTTAAAATGTGTCCATTCACCTCTATGGCCGCGTTCAGACGCCCGCGGTTCTTGATCCAAAACGTGGCCCATTGCGCATGTAGATTTGACCCCATTTAAATGAATCAGCGCGATTGACAGTGAACACCACACCGCGATTAAAATTGTGTGTGACCACGGACAATCGCTTAAGTGGAAACAAGCCCCAAGTGTCTTTTTTTTAACCTCCTGGGCAATATGCCCAAAGCCAGTTCAGGCGCTGTTCGATCGTGAATCAAACTGTGCCGTGCCGGGATCGAGCACAAACGCCACCTCTCCATGTGCCTTCTACAGGGCTGCTGACACACTGAGCCTTTCCAGATCCGTGACGCCGAAGGGGGCGGAGGGGGGGGGGGGGGGGGGGGGGGGGGGGGGGGTCAGCACCATAGACCATGTTATGTTATTTGACACCAGCGGTGTGTAGAGGGCTGGGCAGAGCGACGGCAATCCCCTGTACTCCGCCGCGATTGTGGGGGAAACTGCTTTTCGTGCCATTTAAAGTGCCCAGAAGGTTAAAGAACACTTGCTTATGAAAAAAAAACAGCAAAGTTCACATATCCTTCCATGGCCTGACTTACCCCTTTACCTTACTCAGATGGATATCTTATTTCTTAACCTCCCTAGCGCACTGCCCGTACCGGGCAATTGAGGCAGTGTACAAATTACACTGCCTCTCACTTCCTCCCTCCCGCCGCTGCTCTTTACACAGCCGGTGTCATTATTGGCACTGGCTGTGTGGGCGGGGAAAGCCGGCGCTCCTCCATTAACATGGAGGTCTATGGTCTATGAAACCCCGGAAATGCTGTAGCGATGAAGACAATCGCTGCAGCTTTCCAGAGAGGCATCGGGTCTACACGATGCCAGGTTCCCCTGCGGTTGGGGCGAGCCTGAACAGCGGACGAGCTGGGCTCATCTCAACCGCTAGGGAGGTTAACTATACCCCCACTCATGTGTCATCTGAGAGCAGGCCACAATTGAGCAGTAACCTACCCTCCCCAATATCTGTCGGGTCTATTACCATGCTAATGTTATCAGAAAACATATTTTCTGGTCAGTATGTTCTGGGACAGGTATTTGTGGAGTTGGATATTTTCAAAATTGAAAATTAGTTTCTATCTTCTCAAATTGTAAATTGTAATTTTAGATTCTATAACCACTTCTGTTTTATATTTCAGCTTTTATCCGTAAAGTCTACATTACTTTGAGCATCCAGTTGGTTATCACATTCGGACTCGTGTTTATGTTTACATTCTGGTAAGAGCATATGTGATGGGAAGGTGACAAATAATACAGTACATATCTGCAATACATGCACATTTCCCCATGTTTCGCCCTTTAAAAACACCACAAATACCTGCTGATTGGCTCGCAATACATTAGACTCCTACGTTTATTTAACTTCGTGGTATCAAAACTACCCAGTTATGTTTTGCTAAACTACAATAACTCACCCCTATCCTATTCTCCACAGCATAGATACTGACTATTGTGTTTTGGTTATTAAAATAGTTTCAATAAAATGCTTTAAATGGTATGTTTAAAGCCCCCATACACGTTCAGATTTAGTTTCGATTTCGCGGCAGATCAACCCCGAACGATGACGTCCTGCCAAGAATCGTCCGAGCACCCTTTGTGTACCGGCACTTACTTTGAACGGAGACAAAGTAATTAAATCAATCTAAGATTTACAGACATGTTCGTAATGGCTTAGATTGATTTGGTGGACGATTTCTGGCCAAATGAAAAGTTTAAGCATTAGATTTGTGGGCAATTTCGCAGCAGATCGGCCTTTGTGAGCGTGCACATCGGCGAAAAAAAACCCTCAAATCTAAGCATGTATGGCGGGCTTAAATGACTGAAAGATGGGTATTAAGATTAGTAATGAGCAGCATAGTGGTGATCACCAGTTATTATTACCTTTATTGTGCAAATCGGCACTTGTACATGCACATAGTGCAAATGCAATGCACGGTAGTTGCAGGTACTGTTGTAAAAAATCTTGAATATTCGCAATTACGAAGATATAGCACTACCGTGTTTCCCCAAGAATAACACAGTGTCTTATATAAATTTTTGCTCCCAAAGATGCACTACGTCTTATTTTCGGGGGATGTCTTATTTTTCCATGAAGAAGAATACGACACTGGGGTATCAGGGTGGGGGGATCACTTAGGGGGGAAGGGGGGATCAGAGGGGGGAATAACAATGGCCCCGGAAACTCAGAGGGGGGATTACCCTTCTAGTAACCCCTTCTGATCCTCCTACGTGATGATCCCCCTCCCCCCTCTGATCCCCCCCTGTGCAGAGTTACAGTACCTTATCTTTGGGGTATGCCTTATTTTTCAGCATGAGGCAAAAATGTAAGGGTGCCTTATTTTCGGGGAAACAGGGTATATTTAAGATCTCCGCAAAAAAGTGACGATATTTGCAATAAAAATTTGCGATTACAATATTTGAGATCAACACTAATTTAGATATGTTGTTTGGGTTAAACTTTTATTTTAATATGATTTCATAGAGGGCATCCTAATAAATTATAGACAACTTAAACACTAAAGGCCTGCCATACAAGGTCGGATTTGCACCGGATTCCGGCCCGATCGATTCGGCGCTGGTGCCACGCGAAACGATCGTTGCCGGAATCCCGTGCAAGACCCAACTTGTATCGTACGATAGTGGTCCGACCGATCGTGTGGGCTAAGAATCTTTTCTATAGGATTCCGCCCCTGACGAGAACACAACCATTGTTGGATCCTTTCGCGGTCCGATTTCATGTCCAGATCAGTCGGGAGTTGCATTCCGGCCGAGGTGGTGATGTCAATCGGACAAGGATCGGGCTCAGGACAAAGGTGAGTATGCAACCATGCATCGATCGTGATTACTTAAGTGTGTGCCAATCGATTTCACACCTGAGTATCACCGTGCGGAATATCGACTGCGAATCGATCTAATGGTTATGGTTTAATAGATCAGCCAGGGAATCCGTGCCGTGTATGGTAGCCTTAAGGGTGTAGTTTTCCACATAGACGGAGACTCTCTCTGCTTAGCGGGGCTCCCGACGTAGCAGCATAGACCATATGCCCTGCATGTGCGGATGTATGCTCCTAATAAACTAAGAGATCATAAAGTCTAGCCATACATGGTTACAATTGACAATCATAATCGATTATGATCATTCGATCGAAAGTTTTATCGTCATTAACCTACCTAGCGCACTGCATAGGGTACAGATGTCTGTACAATAAGCCTCCGACAACGATCACCATAGTACTTGTAATGCTAACAAAATTTTTTTTAGTAATAAAAAAAAAAAAACTTACATAAAAAAAAAAGATTATGTTCACAGTATAATGTTAAATTTTGTTGATGTCATGTATATAAAATAAAAATTTTTATTATTTAAATGTAAATTGTTGTTTGTGGTTTTATATACTGTAAAAAATTGTACTGGGTACAGTAAATCGCATGTGCCCAGGTACAATTCCCTTTTTTGAACTTTTATAATTTCCCTCTACATGGCAAGGCATTTGAATTTTCCCGCTCGGCTCACCGACAATCGGTGGGCGGGCGCGCGGAAAAATTCAAATGCACTGCACCAATGTGTAGATGACAGAAGTTCCCGGATTTGAAAAAAATAACAAACAAGAATAGCAAAATAAAAACAGCAAAGAACAACAGCCTAAGATACCGCCGGTAAGTAGAGAACGACATATGTGGGCTCAACGACTTTAAGTTGGATAGATCGCCTTTGCAAAACAGGCGATCTACACGTTAAAGTCGGGAATGACCCCACAGCGCTCACTTACCTGGCAGGCACGGCGGCTGCAGAGGATTCTTCTAGCAACTCCCGAGACTGTCATCTACATGGAAGGCATTGAATTCCCGCCGCTCACCGAATCGATGTCGGCGCGGCAAGTTCATAAATGCCTTGCCATGATCATGTGAGCAGCCTGTCATGCATATACAAAGACTCGGAGTCGCCGCCCTGAGAAGTGAGCGCTGCGGGGCTCCAAGCTTTACGTGTGTACATGCCTTTGTTTTCAAGGCGATGTAGTACAGTCGTATTAAGCCCAGGCCCCGCAGACGCTCAATTAATGTCTGTGTTGGACGGCGGTCCGATGGACTAGCTATGCACTGCAATGCTGGCTATCTTGAAGCCTCACCCGCGCACGACCCCGCGGGATCGTGGGACCTTGGGGGACGTCCTTCACCACGCCGCGGGGGGGGTGGCAGAGGGATCCCTTCAGTCAGGGAAGGAAGCCGCCGCCGGGAGCGAAGCCGCCCTTCGACTTGTATGGATTTCGCCTGCCCTTGCGATCGGTAAGTGAGTGCCGCGGGCTTTCCGATCAGTGTTTAGGAACTGAGTCCAGTCTCTGTCACAGTTGCTATCTTTCAGCTATGTTCAGCACCTGGACAAGCTGCGACTCGTCACAACCGCTTAGGTGAGGTGGTTTACAACGTATTATGTCGATTGTAAGGGGATCGAAGTAGTGTACATCTACCACATGATGTATGCAATCAAAGCCCGAACCTTTCGATTGATTTAATGTTTTAAACGTAGAGTAATCAACGCGATGGTCATCACGTTTTTTAGTGATCAAAAAGTGACCAATGATGGTACAGAGTGATCAAAACCCATTATGGTCATATCTGTTGCTATTTTGTAATCCAGTTACACATTTATTATCGGCGCAAAGGACACGGGGGGATACCCACATTACATGTAGGACGATGTATTCACTAGAGATCGCCATTTGATGCGTGTTGGGTCAGTGACCAGACACACAATCATCTCATTACAATGCATGCTTGCCAGTGGTTTTTAAATGGATTCAATTCTTCCAATTTCACTCAACGACTAAAACAATTATTGAATTACAATTGATTGTACAGTCTCAAATTTGACCATGGGTGGCTAGCTTTAGGTATTCGACTACGTGAGCCTTGCAGCGGGGAGCGAAGCCATCAGCACCGATTGCCAGACAGATCCTCGCGAGCAGGTAAGTGTATCTGATACTAGTTGGTGCGGTCCTGCTAGCGTATACGGACATCATGTGGGACGTATGTGGAAACAAAGCCCTAAGTGTTACACTAAATTGCAACCATTGTTTCGGGAAAAAAAAAAAAAAAAACGAGATTACATGGTAAAAAGCATAAAGGATACCTAAAGCTTAATAATTTTGTTGTGCTTTAAGTTTTGGAGCAGTGTTAATAGATATGTATGTGTCTCATTAGGATGAGGCTATATGTTCCCACTTAGGCGATAAATAGCCTGCGCTCGCGATTTTAGATCGCCGGCAGAATCGCCAGCCAATCGCCTACACTACTTTCAATGGACTTGTCCCCATTGATAGGATCGTATGCAATTGGGGTCGCGAACAAAACGCTGCTCCCCACGTTCTGACGGCCGAGATTATCGCTCCTATAGACATGAATGTAGGTGATCATTCATTATCTATGGAGGCGATTATTTTTTATAATGGTGGCGTTTATTTACAAGATCGCCTGTGAAAATCGCCTGCTGGCGATTCTGCAGGTGATTGAAAATCACCAGCTCAGGCGATCAACTGCCAGTGCAGGCAATTAATCGCCTAAGTGGAAACATAGCCTGAGGGAGATTTTCCTTAAATAACTTGTCACAGCAAAAAGTGAGAGGAAATCTCTTTAAAAAGCATCAGCTGATTCATAAAATAAGAACTATGCACATCTGAGGCTTATAATACAGTCTGGGGGTAACACTTACAATGAGGACCTAGGAGTTTTTCAGAAGTTTTTTTTTAATTTGAATAGTTTGACTTTGTGAGTTAATTGCAGACTTGCTGGAGATGTAGAGAATGGTATACTACAAAAGAAGAAATCATTCTTTTAACACCAATAGTTTTTGCATAAATTCAGTTCAAATTTCCAGTTCAAATTTCCAAATCCAGTTCAAATTTCAGATTTTAAGTTAATTTATGCAAAAACTACACATGCTAGTGCAATACTGCTTCCACAACCCCGCTCTACATCTCCAGCTTTTTTGATAGCATGTTCAGGGGGTTTGCAATCAACTCACAAAGTCAGAAGATCAAAAAAATTCGACCATACTTTTTGGAGCCTCCGTGCCTTAAGACCCAGAACAAGACTTTTTAAATTCTAAAAAATAAAATATGCGTTGTTATGAAAATATTTTCTGCTTTTTTTTACTTTCTTGTAGGAAAAAACTCCGATATTGGGTGCAGGATTATCCATATCTGTTGTATGCCCTCATGTAAGTAATATGCTGTCTTCACAGTTTCAAGTTAGATAGCTAATGTCTTATTGGGCAGCTATGACTAGTGAAGAATACATTAACAAAACCTCTAGATACAGATAAATCTTCTTTGGTCAATTACTCGCACTGTTTTTTTTAGAAAACTTCCTTTTGTATTTGAACACATATGCAGGGGTGCACATAACTTTTTTTGTGAGCTCCTCAGATGAGTACCAGGAGATGGTGTTTGGTACTCACCCCATATGTAGGGTGGTCTCCCTCACTGTCCTCTGCGTCAGCCTCCTGCATGGTAGACTCTGCTGCAAATGGACCTCCCTGTTCCTGATTGATTCTCTGATTAGCTGTCTCCATCCACAGGTCACCAGCTGGCTTTGGGTCAAATGTAACTCCCACGGTAACACGTTTGAACCCCCAGATCTCATACCTCAGTTGTGCAACCCTGAAATTTTCTGGCTCTAGTCTGGAGTATCTACCCCCTGAGACTACCTGCAGTCCAAATGTCAACCTTTCATAGTCAGATTTTACCCTTACATATGCCTACTCTGACTTTCATCTCCAGATCTCCTTAGAAGCCCAATCTTTTTTTTTTTGGGATTATTCATTTACATCCCCAATGTCACACCCCTAACTGCAACCTTTCATAGTTATTCATGTTTCCCTGCGGATATCCAAGTGACATAAATTGTATACATGTAACATTTAGCTGCGGCCGCCCAGACATGGAGCGCCTCCAAGTTGTTATGTGCCCCACTTTTCACATTTGCTGTTATCTTCTCAATCGAAGAAAACCTAAAGAGAACCTGTATCCTAAAGATGGTAGCGCTGATCATCAATCTGTGTTCTGTTCTTTTGCAGACCCAGCACCTTTATCTTAATCATGGTCCTCGCTTGCTGCGACCAAGCCCGCCGGAGAGTCCCACTAAACTACATACTGCTTGGATTATTTGTAAGTGGAATCTTGTGCACAATTTCATCTTCAAAAACATGGATTTCAGAATCTGTGTTACTATAACTGACTAGTAATGAGCGCCATAGGCAATATTCAAATTTGTGATATTTCGCGAATAATTCTACTAATAATTGATTAGATATTCCTAAATTTGAATATTCACGGTATGACCATGTATTATGAAAATCATATTCACATCGCGAACATCTTTGAAATGAATGGTCACATGCTATGTTTATTTTCGCAATGCAAATATGATTTTCGCAATACATGGCCATACGGCGAATATTCTAAATTGCGAATATCCACCGACATTTTCGAGATATTCGCTAATACTTGCATATATGCGTGAAAAAATATTCGACATTCGAATATTCGAGCTCAACACTATAACTGGACAGAATGAATTCAGTTGGGAAGATCAGATCAGGGCCGCTGTCAGCCCAGTAGAGGGCCCCCCCCCATCCCGGGCTCCATTAGTTAGGGGGGCCTGGCAGTCTGCTGCATGGTCGGTGTCAAGTGCTGACCTGCAAAAATCAAACTGTGTATGCCCACCTTATGGTAGCCATACACGGGCCGATTTGTCACTGATCCATTCCCGATCCGAGCATTCCAGGTGATCGTGGAATCGGTGATTGATCAGGTCGGGAATCGATGGAACTCCACCTTGGGAATCCGTTTTGTGGTCGATTTGGACATGAGACGATCTCCAAAATGGCAGATTCTACAAAATCCATTGATCGGAAAGGCTGCTGCATGGGGGGCTATGGGTCCACCAACGTACTTCGATTGCCAAATTGCCAAACGATTGACCAAAAAAAAAACAACATGTCGGTTCAGGGTGAGCCAATCGATCGCTCACAGTGCGCGGTGATCGATCGGTCAAAAATCACATGAAAAATCGACCCGTGTATGGGAGCCTTTAGATGTGGACGAGTCTTTCAATGCAACACAGCCCCTATGAAAACTAACTAGATTTTCATTATGTTCTTCTTTTAGACAATACTGGAAGGATGTTTGCTGGGAAATATCGCTGCGTAAGTTTTTTAAAATCTTTGATTTTTCTTTTTACACAGAAAAAAAACCAAGACAATCAAACAGATATATATAATCAAAAATAAAACCAAGGTGTGCTGAGCAATAGAGACAGTCTAGCAAATAAGGCACAAAAATACTTGGTTATGCAGGGGTTAACCAACGATTGCATGTAGTACAATGACTCAGTCTTGCATGGAATAGAAGGCCAATGTTCATGTATTTGCCAACGTATTTAAAATCGATCAATGTTTGTGTAGCTGGTACCCATCAGATCATACAGTGACCAACAAAGAAGGATATAAAACTCATGAGGAAAGAAAAAGAGGAGAAGATAAGGAGGAGGAAGTAGGGTAGGCTCATGGGGTGATCACAGTGTTGAAATGGGTCAGCTGCAGGGCCTGCTATTGCTCTCGTTCATTGGCCTTACCATTCCTGATAATGACAATGGTTTAAATGGCAATTAGAAATTTTTTAAAAAAAAGATTAGTCAGTACTATGACGTGTACCATTTTTTACAGGTTGTATGATGCTGATGCTGTGATGTGGGCTACAGGAGCCACCATAGTTGTCACGATCGGTCTCACCCTGTTTGCAGTGCAGACAAAGGTAAGAATTTTTTTTTATTGTATGATCTTCAATGCTATCTTTTATTTGTATGTATTGGGGAAGTGTTATTTACACTGAGCAAAAATATACCAGGTTTTTTGGACTACTCACCAGACCACAAGATGCACCCTGTTTTTAGAGCAGGAAAACAGAAAAAAGATGTGAAATGTTCTACATTTCCTGCAGTACCCAATTTCATCCACAAAAATGGTGTCACTAGAGAGCACACTTCAGGCAGAAGGTGAGGGGGAGCTGGGGATTCTGCACTGTTCGTCTCCCTTCTTGCCAGTTGTGAGCTGCACGGTGGTCGCAGTTGCTGGCTGACAGTTTCCATGTATGTCTCTCTGCTGTACTGCTTCTATCAGCAGGGCTCTGCTGGTATAAACAGTACAGTAAAGATGAGGGATCTAGCTGTGGCTGCATCTCTCATCTGATAGCTCAGGAGAGCGGGCGGGAAGCCAAGGCGCCACCGGCCGTGGGGGGTCACACATTCAGACCATAAGACACAGGCACTATTTCCCCCCCCCTGGTCTTATGGCCCGAAAAATAGGGTAAACGCAACTTTTTTTTTGTTTTGCTCCCATTTTGCCTGAGCTGAACTCAATGATCTGAAGCATTTTCTTCATACACAAAAGACCCATTACTCTCAAATATTGTTCACAAATCTGCATAAATCTGTGTGAGTGAGCACTTCTCCTTTGCCGAGCATGCAGATGAGCTTCCCTGAGACGGTTTCTGACAGTCTGTGCAGAAATTCTTTGGTTAAGCAAACCAATTGTTGCTGCAGCGGTCCGGGGGGCTGGTCTCAATCATGAAGGTGAACATTCTGGATGTGAAGGCCCTGGGCTGGTGTGGTTACATGTGGTCTGTGGTTGTGAGGCCAGTTGGATGTACTACAAAATTCTCTGAAACGCCTTTGAAGAAATGAACATTCATTTCATGGGCAACAACTCCCTATTTAAGAGTGGCCTTTTATTGTGGGCAGTCTAAGGCACACCTGTGCAATATTCATGCTGTCTAATCGGCACCATGATATGCCACACCTGTGAGGTGGGATGTATTATCTCAGCAAAGCAGAAGTGCTCACTAAAGGTAGGCATACACGGTCAGATTTTCCCTCGATAGATGAGGGACTGACTGCAGGTTGCAGCCAGCCACTTGGAAGTTCATCAGGCACCCTTTCTGTGCCGGACATTACTTTGGATAGGACCACCAGGAATTTAGGTTCTGGTCGATTTGACCAGATGGGCACACCAGATTTGTGGCCAAGGAACCATTGGGGCGATCGGCGGTTACGCGCACAGTGGTCTGCCCATGTATGCCTACCTTAACACAGATTTAGACAGATAAACAATATTTGAGAGTAATGGGTCTTTTGTGTATTTAGAAAAATGTTTCAGATCTTTAAGTTCAGCTCATGCAAAATGGGAGCAAAACCAAAAGTGTTGCGTTTATATTTTTGCTCAGTGTGTATATATATATATATACTGTATATATATATATATATACTTTTTGTCTGTGACCTTTTTTTTGTGTATCCCATATGCTGAAGTCTCACAGTTCCCACAGAGACATTTAGTGGTTTCTTGTGCAATAATCAGGGGATTGACTTTTGCCTCCATTTTTTTGGGAAGTGGGGTCATCAAAGGGCAGAGTCAGGGACCAATACATAAGCTTTTCTTTTGCATAAATAATGAATACAATAATTCCCATTCTGTATTATGTTATGTTTATTTTTTTAGCCCATACTCTGTATTATTTCCTGAATATGTAACCTACATGACGAGAGCTGACTTTGTACTCTTTTGCTCTAGTGGGATTTTACAGTCCTGTCTGGAGGTTTGGTGGTCGCTTTGATGGTGTTACTGTCTTTTGGGATAATGGCTGCCATCTTCAGATCATTTGTAAGTGATATCACACAGCCATACTTCTTTTTCTTACTATGTACTGTTTTTAGTATTATGAATTAATATGATCACAGACAACTTGGCCTTTTTACTGGAAATGCCCTTTTACTGGAAATGAGTCCAAATGTAGGTGTTCAGAGTAACCTGTAGCATAAATGCCAGAGGAGTATTTTCCTCAAACAAGATCATATATAGGTGGACTGACAGGTGTATAGCCCAGCAAAGTAAAAAAAAAAAAACTGGCAGGTAAGATAGTTTATTTTAAGGTGTGGGCTACACCTGTCAATGAACTTCTCTTATTTGCTTTCCTGTGGCCAATAAATAAACAATAAAAAAATGTTTTCTTCCTGTTATGGAAATAAAAAGTGGGATGCTCTGTACTCCTGACATACTTTCTGCCAGTGATAGCAACCAAGTGCCCAAACAGAACCTAAAAACCTACTTATTTAGGTGCCAGCATGGCCATTAAACCTAAACAATCATGACAGACGCACTACATATACACACACTACATATTTACACACACACACAACATATACATAAATATATACACACTATATATCTATACACACAGATCCCTCCTACAACCCTCTGATTGGCTTGCATTGGTAGAGGCACTGTGCAGTCAGCAAAGGGACGATGAAAATTGCTAGTCAGAAGAGGCTATAGGCTCCTCCCATCTCTCTTTGCTGCATACTCTGTTCTGGGGTGACAGCATAAGCCCCCAGAGAGAGCTCAGAGTGCCATCTCTGGCACCCGTGCCATAGGTTCGCCACCACTGCATTTTGCCCTTGGAATATAATACTGCTCCTCAGGGGTGGCCCTAGGCAGATTGGTGTCCTGGGCGAGCACCCCTTCTGGCACAAAACCCCCCTCTGAGTGCTGGTGAGTCATGGACTCTGTGACTTACCACTTCTAAAGAGAAGAGCTCCTCATCTCCCCGGGCGGCTACACACTGGGAGGGAGAGGCATCTGGGCATCAAAAAAAACTAATTGATCCCATATTGCCTCTATCTAAAACTGACACAAGTTAAACTAGAGAGAAACTTTTGATATGATTCGAAAAATGTTTTATTGTTGATCTAGGCACCGGTAGTTAATCTGTATAATTAATGATCTATATTGATGCTTTTTCTAACCCCAACCTATGTCTCTTTCTCTAGTGGCTAAATATTGTCTATGCATGTATCGGGACATTTATTTTCGGGATGGTAAGTAACATTTTTGTGTAGTAGTGTGACAAACTATTACAGAATGAAATGTTTTAAAACAAATACATTTCAGGCAGTTTTTCCTCTTCAAAAGGGTTTAAAAGGGTTTTACTGAATGTAAACCTCTGCAAAAAGTATAGGCGCTCACTTTCCCTGTGTTTATCCATTTCCCTGTGTGGTTCCCTGTAAGCACATGAGGATTAAACAATGCCCTATCGGCTGCTAATGCTCACCCTCCCTCTAGTCCTGCAGCACAGGGGAAGACAAGAGGCTCATATAGAGACAGATATAGATAAACCAGGTCAAATACAGGGTGTCACCCCAGCAAGGACATATAGCAGAGTAACAAAACAACATTTAAGGCTCCCACACATGCAATGAGTGGCAGACGATTTTGCCGCTGACCGATGTGCGTGCACCGCCACTTGGGGGTGCCCACATGGGGTGGCAGATCCCTGTTGCCCCAAAGACATGTCCGTAAACCTCTGGCCAATGCCGCTACTTTAATTGGGGACCGGCATCCCCATTGAAACTAATGGCCGGCACACAAATGGTGCCCGCCGATGCTGTGAGCGACGGAGTCATCACTGATCTGTTGGCCCCCACTCGGTACGTGTGTGGGGGCCTTAAGTTCCTAGATAGAATTTGAGATGCTTGATATCCTAGGGGTTATTAGTATTAATCCAACTTATTATTCTTCTGGGCGTTGTGCACGTGGCACGATTTTTTTATAACCGTGCCACGGGCAATCGCGGGGGAGCACAATATGCTTCAACCGGATTTCCTGCCCAGCTGGAGGTTGTAAACATAAATCCGGCATCACTGGAGATGCGGTACTTTTCCTAAAAAAAGGCGACGCCCCTCCAGTTACATGGAGGTCTATGGCGCTGCCTACCCCCATCCCCTTGGCGTCACCGGTGACGCGATCGGGGGCGTCACCGGTAGCAATCCGGCGGTAGCTAGAGCATCGCTCTAGTTAACTGGGGCTAAGTTTCATGATGCATGAAACTCAGTCCGAGTTAATTCGGGCTAAACGCTCAGTATACAACTCCCTCAAATATAAGACCTACCCAGAGAAAAAGCTCCAGTGCTTACCCACTTTCTAGACTGCTGCAAGCACCCGCAGGTCCCTGAGTTCGGGTACACACAGTGTGCAGCCGCCCCCAGCAAAATAATAAGTAAAACAATTTCCTGAAGCCTGACCTGAGCTTGGAGAAGCTGAAAGAATGAGACCATTCAATATAAGACATTACATGAATTTTACATTGAACCCACTGTACCCATTTAGTACAGAAATTCAGTCTAAGGAGGTTAATATTACTTAGTAAAAATAGACCTACCTGAAAAAAAGACCTTGTGCATTTTTTTTCTGCACCTTAAGTTATTATAAGACAGTGTCTTATTGTCAGGGAAATACGGTATATGTGATGTGCATGTGAAACGCCATTAACAACATGTTTGTTTCTTTTCAGTACCTGGTTGTCGATACTCAGTTGATTCTGGGAGGGAAACATCGCTATTCAGTGAGCCCGGAGGATTACATCTTTGCCACCCTCAACATTTATGTGGACATTATAAACCTTTTTTTGCTTCTGCTGCAAATTTTTGGGTTATGTCGTTAAAATGTCAAAAAGATCTTCTATTCTAACTTACAAAGGAAGATTGTTGATGAAGACCATTGCTGTACCTTAGACAATGGCACCAAATCCAATACTGTACCTAGTCCACTACAGAAGCAGTGCTCAGCTATCTACGTGCAGTAAGGGGGATCAATCTGCTCCACGCATATTTTCATGGATATACTGCTTCAATTGTATTTTTGCAGACTATTAGACGCTCCTATGTATAAGGGTTTGTTTCCATTATACGTCAGGACCCACTCTGCTAAGATTATTGCTTGGCGGGGATCCCGACTTTGCACATAGTTTATACATCTGCCGATGCAGAGGCTCAACGTAGTTGACTGCATTCAACCTTGCATCGGTGGAATGGCTCGGCGCAGTGAAGACACAGCATCCGCCAAGCAGGTAAGTAAATGTGCTCTGCCGGGATCCCCGACGAGCAATACGCTTAGCAGAGGGTGTCCTGTCGTATAATGGAAACATAGCCTAAGGTGCACTTTATACATCGGAGCCTCTGTTTGCAATAAAAACACCAGTGGGGAACTGACGCTCTGCGCGTCAGAGCTCCAATTTCTGCAGAGTAGGAGTTACAGGAGGTAGGGAAGCTCTGAGAAGCTGCCTCTGCCTCCTTTTTGTTGCCCCCTGGTACCACTCAGCCGGTCATAGGGCAAAAGTGTGTATGTCAGTCAGGCACCTTCAGCTCGGCTGACATTCATACACTAGTAGGCTAGTATACACCGCCTGCTCAGTGCTTGGCTGGTGGACAGATAGCGAATAGTCTTTCAGGCGCGGGTTATTGCGCATTGGCACTATAAGATGCCCAAAATTTTTTCCTTTATTGGAGGGGGGGGGGGGGGGGGGGGGGTGTGTGTGTCTTATAGTGCACAAAATACAGTATTTCAGGTTTTTAGAGACCTATTAATTAGACACAATTGTTGGATTAGTTTAAGTTGGAATGTTCAAATGTCTGTATTTTAGTTCTGGGGAAGTGACCAACATAACACAGAACGTGTGCTGTACTTCCTCTAAGCCAGTGGTTCCCAAACTTTTTTTTGCAGGGCCCCCCTTTTCTATTTAGGGACATTTTCGAGCCCCCCCCTCCCCATTCAAACATAGGTTAAGAATGAGTACCAGCGTCCCCCTTGAATACCTTCGCTCCCCCCCCAGGAGGGCCCACCCCCAGTTTGGGAACCACTGCTCTAAGCACAGGAGTTTAAATGTTTCTTTCATCTAAGGTTTACCACAAACTGTATAGCTCCAGGACAGATTCAGTTATAAATATTTATTTATTTGTTGTAAGATTTTACCCACGTTTATCGTTGTAATATCTTTATTGATAGACATAAAATAATAAAGTAAGAGCTATATAATACTGTTCTGTGCTACTTATTCCTAGCTTGTATTCATTTTTATTTTTTGAAGGCTATGGACATTTACCGTATTTTTCAGGCCATAAGACGCACCCAGTTTTTATAGCAGGAAAACCAGAACAAAAAATATTTGAAGTGTTAAAATCAATCGGGGGGAAATATCCCCCTGCAATAGCTGAATTTCAGCCACAAGATGTCACTAGCAGCACTTCACAGCACATCACGCCATCTTTCTTAAGCTAGCCATACACGTGTCGCATTCCATGTCCAATCGATTCATCATCCGATCGAT
>CM070036.1:150325609-150339381 GCA_036250615.1 Ptychadena robeensis | reverse complement strand
GTCCTCATATTACATGGTTTTGGTAGAACAAAATTTGAATGTACAGAAATTGTATGGAAGGATTGTAAGATTGACAGTGATATGACTATATATGCTCTGTAAAGCTCTGTGTTATATGTCGGCACTACTGTATATAAGTACAAGGTAATAATAATATTACTGGTAACAGGATCAATCAGAAAAACAAAGATGACCGTTAATGGTAGACAGACTGCATCACATGACATTTTTTATTTTGAGTTGAAATCTTCTGTTCGCACTTTCATATTCAAAGCGAAGATAAAACACATAAAGGCAATGCGCACATTCAGCCCTATACAGAGTGGGTACCTCATGGACGTTTTCTGAATTACAAATGTTTATTTTAGTCACAGGTATTCTGCAGGCGCAGGTCAGCTTAAAGGAACGCAATGGTTTGCTAAAAATGTATATCCACCAAAACCATTTGCTTAAAAAATGCCATTTCATTGGTCACGTGTTACCTTCCTGTTATATGATGAAAGCGCTGTTTTAAAAATGTGTTGTTGCAACAACAAAGGTCTTCAGTTTGTAGGCTTTCATATTACTGGTGCTGCAAAGCTAGCCATACACGTCTGGATTCTCCCTCGATGCTTGAGGGACAGACTGCAGCGCGATGACGTCATTACGCTGCAGCCAGCCCCCCCTTGTGTGCCAGATATTACTTTGCCATCTCCAAAGTAACGGGATTGGACGGGAATCTACCAACATGTCGGATCACTGTGCGATTCAACATGCGACGGATTCCTGGTCGCACCACATTTTCTTTGCATGAAACATTGAGGTCAATTGGGCAACAAATTTTGAAAATCAGCTTGTGTATGGCTACTTCTTCTCCCTGTCCTAACCAGAGCTGTACAAAGAACTAAATTTTAAAATGGCAGACAGTATGGAACATGGAAACCCCAATAAGAACGTCCACAGGGTTGTCGAGCTGGAAGATCGATCCTTTGTGATGGATACAGCCAGGAGCGAAGAGATTATAGTAAACATAGTATCAGAGAATACACTAGAGGGGCCGATCTCAATACATAGGACGTGCTGCAGGACTCAGGGATGAGATCCCGGAGTCCTGCAGAAGCCATACACGTGTTCATTTTTCACTTGATTTTTAAAAATCGATCACATTGATTGGTGGTCGGTCGAGTGCTGCCCACCCTGAGCGATCGATCAAAAATCGGAGCGAACATTGATCCGACGTGTTTTTTTTTTTGGTCAAAGTACGTTGGAGAAAATGACCACTTCCTGTGCGATTGACCCATAGCAGTCTTTCTGATCGATGGATTTTGAGGAATCGGCCATTTTGGAGTTAAACTCCTGTCAAATCGGATTCCCAAGGTGATGTGCTTTCGATTGCAAAACGATCGATCGCCTGGAATGATTGAATCAGGGAATGGTCAATGACAAATCGACCCGTGTATAGCTGACATAACAGTGCAGTCCCCCATGAGGTAGTAGAAATACCAACAAGCGGAATTAAGCTTTTGTAACATATTCCTTTCCAGCAAACTCATCCTTCATTTCAATTTTACAAATAAAAAATATGTTTACTATGGACTTAACCTCTTGTGAGTTCTCTGCCCGAGTTACCTCGGAGTGAGTTATCTCGGCCATACACGGTTTGATATTTCCGTTCAAACTGGAATCTATTCCTGCCCACCTGGCACGATCGACCCAAATTGATTGAAACCAAACATCGATTGAGCAGTGATCTAACAAGTCGGTAGATTTCAGTCGATCACTTACATTTACGTGTTGTTTCTTGGTTTCCAGGCGCCCTCTTGTGGCAGAAAGCAGTAATGACAGTTTAAAAAAAGGAATCGATTGGTTGGAAAGAAATCACACTGTGTGGTGGTACTATCGATTGATGTTCGAATGACAGACAATATTTAAATCGCACAAGATAATCGGTTTCAGGAACAATCATGCAAAAGTCGACCCGTGTATGACTACCTTAACAGTGAGCCATATAGCAATAGAACACAATAGACTTTCTCATCTTTATCCATCCTATCCAAAGCTAAAACTAATTTGAATACACATACAAATCGTTAATCATTCGCCAACTAAAATATCACCAATGACCACATTTAAAAAGATGGCAACTTGCTGCTCTTTGGCAGAAGATTTATGGAATCTGATTGGTTGCTACAAGCAACATAGGGTTTAAGAAATTATTACATCCGGTGTGGCAGTTCTGTCTTCTCTGTCCGCAGTTCCCTTCCGGGTCCAGCTGGTCTGGGATCCCAAAAACTGGGCAATATTCTCAAAGCTCCGCTACTGCCGTCATCATAATAGTTCAAAAAGTCTCTCAGAGAGTCCAAATATCTGAGATTATACATGATTGCCGACTGCGTCCTTTATCGTGATTGCGGGTGTAGGGCCAACGCGAGTCCAAATAAATCCTTTGTCGGGGCGGGAGGGCAGAGTGGGGAATGGCGACGAGCGAGATTTGAAGTACTCAGAGGGGGCATGGCAGACAAAGTCCAAACAATCCATTTTGCGGGGAAGGTCTTCATCCGGGCCTAGAGGGACCAAAACACAATGACATGCTGAGAGACTGAACACATCAAAAGGAACAGCCAAGGTTGGCCTATGGCATGTAGAAGCTAGGAGTTGTTCTCTGCTTCTGTTTATTAGCATTTTATATCATCTACAAGGATACGACAGATGAAAGATGGCCACACATACCTATGATGTATGTAGCTGGATCAAAGTGATCTTTGGGACTGGCGAGGGTAGGGATAAGCCAGGTAAGTACCGCACTCTTCTCACAATACTGATCCTGGATAAAGCCTCTGATTTGAGCATAGTAGATTTTTCCATCATCCTCGTCAATGACGGACACCACATCACCGATCTGATAGTACAGTCCCTGCGCATGGAGAGATGATACAAGTGTAAAGCACAAAGCTGTATACAAAATACTCGAGACAAACCTTCAGCAAAATATGACTCACATATGCTAATCACTGATTAGACTAATATTCAGCAAAATATGACTCACATATACTAATCACTGATTCAGCAAAATATGATTTACATCATTATGAATTACTTTCCAATGGAATGGATCTGTACAGAAATGAATTTCATACCGTTTTATTACGACATGAAAAATTATTGTTATCTAATGCATGGTACTCACATAACATTTATATGCTTTCTATTGTGTATTTTGTTACTAATTATTGATTCTATTGTTGATTATAGAAATGATGGTGCCTTAAAATCCTAGTCCCCAAAGTCCTAGTCTTTATATAGGGGTGGGAGTTTGAGATTGGATGTACTTTTCCATCTCTTCCCTTTCTCTGTTTGTAAGGTAATATATATGTTCATTCCACAATTTGCTCACTTTAAGGTCCCTAGAATGTGACTACTCCATAAATTAGTATTTTAGCATTATTTGCAGGTTGAATGCATCATTGGTGATTTTCATTAGTGATGTACACAAATACTCAAGAGTGCGCATAAGTGGTCGGTCAGTAGGCAAATTGGGTTGAAAGCTGGCTATGTGGACCATCCAACACTGCTGAAGAAGCCACAGCCGCAGCTCGCTCTCCCCCTCATACACCTTCCCCTTAGATGTGTGAAGGAAGCCGACGTGCTCACTAGAGGCTGTGTCCCCAGTGGCTGAAACTGGTATTGCAGCTCAAACATATTCAATACCCGTACAAACACCTTCACTGTAAAAGTAACATTTTTAGAAAGTCCAAATTCTTTCTGGTTTTTATTGTAAAATATATACAATTTATGTCCCTTGGATAACTGCAGGGAAGTATTAATAACTATGAAAGGTTGCAGTTAGGGGTGTCAAATTGTGAATGTAAATTACTTTAAAAACATTGGACTTTTAAGGTTGTTGGGAAATCTACGGGTTAAAAGTAAGAGCAGACATATGTAATACCATGTGTTCACTGCGGTTTCCCTGAGCCGGCCGAAAAAAGACATGCAACGGAACATTAGCTGGAGGATTTCCCACAACTTGGGGGCAGTTTGCCATAGCTTAAGACGCGTTCCCGCAAAAAAAGCAATGAAGATGCAGCATTCCACAGCTTCATACCAGCACTGCAGCCGGGCAACTTAGATAACGCAGTGTTGACACTGACCCATTCATTAGAATAGGAAGAGTACTCTCTGCGTCTTTTTTCCCGCTGTGGATCCCAAAGCGTAAAATCTGACAAGAGAAAAATCACTGTGTGACAGCTGGAATATAACTATGAAAAGATGACATTAGGACTGCAGGTATTCTCAGGGGTTAGTTACTGACCCTGAAAATATCAGGGTTGCACTACTGAGGTATGGGATCTGGGGGTTCAAACCATGTTGTACTGTGAGAGTTACATGTGACCCAAAGCCAGCTGGTGACCTGTGGATGGAGACAGCTAATCGGAGGATCAATCAGGAACAGGGAGGTCCATCTGCAGCAGAGTCTACCATGCAGGAGGCTGACGCAGAGGACAGTGAGGGAGACAGTGAGGAAGACCACCCTACATATGTGGTGAGTACCAAACACCATCTCCTGGTACTCATCTGAGGAGCTCACTAAAAAAGATATGTGCACCCCTGCATATACTGCTTTCTCTAAATTACTTAGATATTTTTTTATTCTGCTGCACAAGCAGCAGACTATAAGAGTCACTGATAAGTCTGCAGCTGGATTAAAAAAAATTACATAATGCATTGAATCAATGTTCCGATTTTTTCACATAAACCATGATAATTGTTTGATGCAGGTCATATACAGGAACATACCTTATGGAACATAAATTCCGAGGTCACTATGGTGGACACGGCTTCCGGCGCCTTAATAGGCTAAAGAAAATAAACAATACATGTTAAGGTATAGAATACGGATATGAAATGTGTATTGAATCAGTGCTGACCTCCCACATGTCAATCTTCTGGCTGCCTACAATACATGGTGCTGGAACATTATTTCTTAAGGTGGTATGGTGGGTCAGTTACACTTTGCAGATCGAATATATAATAGAAAACAGGGTTTGCAAAGTCTGGTCTTTCCAATAGTCAGTGTCATCTCTGCATTTGTCAGGGACACAATTGGGAATTTTTTTACAATTTCATATAGATACCTTCTGAAAGCCTGACACTTCCAGGAACGGCAATCTCCCCCAACCTACATGAGGTACATTCAAATGTATTGCCCTACTATCACAGCAAACTGCATTATATGGGATTTGCTGAAAGGCTCAAATGGTATTTTGAAGTATAGGAGTGAAAATGTATATAGGAGTTCGCTAAAACAAAATACCCTAGAAGGGGAAACTCCCCTATACTTAACAACTACTCAGGTTTTTCAGGCACAGAAGCTCAAAACGTTATTAGGTTAAAAAGGTCTTTATTTGTACATTGGACCCGAGTATGACAAGCTCATTGCATATCAAAACATCAAAGAATAAAATATTGCTGTGTACAGTCTCATGATGCAATATGTTTTACACACATTCAAATTTTGCCATAGAGCAGGAAAATTTGCGCAGACATGTTTCACCACATGTGGGCTTCTTCAGGGAGAAGCTTATTTAATCTAATCTGAGCTTAAGTTTAACTGTATACTGTATGGCAAAATGTTAAAGTATATAACATATCATTATCATTGCGCCACTAGACTCTACCAAGCTTCTGATCAATGTTTTATGCACAAATAAAAATACGGTATTTATAAATACATACTCTAGTCCAATGTACAAATAAAGACCTTTTCAATCTAATAACTTTTTGAGCTAGTAGTTAAGTATAGGGGGGTTTCCCCTGCTAGGATATTTTGTTCAATCTAATGAGTGAGACACCTTACGACCCACCCGTATAGGTTTAACATAATATTAGCATATAGAGTTAGGCCTGTAAATATTTGGACAGAATGCATATTATATGAAACAACTCATAAGTTCAACTGCAGACTTTCAGCGTTAATGCAACCGGTTAAAGAAAAAGATTGCATAGAAATGTGAGGACGTTTTTTTTCTTACACAATCATTCAATTTCAGTGGCTGAGAGTCAGCAGTTTTACTGCGTCGGAGTTGTTCAATTTACTAATAATAATTCATTGTAGTAATGCACAGAACGCAAATTGAAAAAAAAATTAAAAAGATGGTCTCTGTCCAAATATTTATGGACCCAACTCTACATGAGTGGCATGCTTCCCATTTCCTAGACAAGAGACTGGCAGTACACAAATATTAATAGGTCTTTTCTCTGCATTTCTCTTTACACATTTACAGTCGATATTGTCTTTGAATAGACCAGAAATTTGAAGAATCAGCTAGAGAGATCCGCTTACATTTTTCAGCTTAAAAATATGCCGCCTTCCTTTTCCTTTGGTGGAAACTTTCTTTTCAACAGCCGGTGCCGACTTATACTTTGTATTCCTCAAACGGGCAGATCTCCTGTGGATTTCCTGCTTGGACTATTGGAAGAAAAAACAGCAATACTTTCAATGTGACAACATTATGAAAAATTGCCTAAACCTAGAGTTAGACTGTAATCAGACTATTCTATTCATTTGAATATATAGAGAGACCATATTCTGTCATTCAGTTATCTAGATCAGTGGTCTGCAACCAGTGGTGTCAGGGTTGGTTTTGGTGGCTTATACCCTGTGTTTGGCTCCGTGTCCCTACCTATCCCTCTCTATAAGCCCAGTCAAATGCGGGCCTAAAAAACATACTAAAAGTGGAGCTGGACTCTGCTGGTGAAATGTAAAGAAATGATAAAATTTTATCTAAAAAAAAATCTGATTTTGCAAGGTAATTGCAAAGCCCCTGTGTGCATGCAAGTTATAAAGGAGGGGATGTTACCCCAGGACAGGAGTGTTGTGATGTTACTTTTGGGAAATTTTCTTATAATGTGTGTATGTGGGTAGGAGTTAGGGAGACTGGCTAGTCTTGGACACAGGAAAGGGGGGCCTTAAGGAAAAACTGTTGGGAACCACTGATGTAGATACAAGACCTGATATACCTATTCCAAAAATAAATAATTTATTTCTAATAATCCCAATATTTGATTTACAAATACGCACCTGCTTAGTGCTGCCCCCATTACTCTGTTGTGAAGTCGAAGCGGCGGCAAAGCTTGTCCCACTGTGAGCAGTACTGGAGCTGCTGGCCGCCGGGAAGTTGCTGCCCCCACCACTGCCCTTCCCAGTGCAATTATTGCAGAGAATTTCTCCCTGGTTGCCTTTCTTCCACATGGAAGATGAGGTGGTTTTGCACATTGCGCATGTTGGCTTCAGTCCAAGAGGCATCTGTGGAGAAAATATCAAAAATGTTAGGCAAATAAAACAAAAAGAGTAAAATATATATACCGCATATAGGCAAAGTTTTTTCAGCAGCTAAAACCAAAATCGTGGCATTTTGCGAGTGAGTGAATTTCAAAGCCCGTGAACATGGTATCATGACCAAATTTACTGGAGATTTAGAGAAGGGTTGTAAGAACATTTACAGAAATTCTCTAGACTGACGCTTTTTAATAAATTAGGTTCAAAGTCAAGTCAAATTTCTTTAAGTTGGCTTCATTTTGAAATTCATGTACAAAAAATAACATCCCAAAACAAAAGCTGCGTGTTTCTGTGCCTTAGCCCAAATCAGTGGTTCCCAAACTTTCCTTGTAGGCCCCCCCTTTTCTATTTAGGAACATTATCGAGCCCCCCCTCCCTTTTCAAACACAGGTTAAGAATGAGGGACAGCGCCGCCCTGGAATACCTTCCCGCCCCCCAGTTTGGGAACCACTGGCCCAGATGATGATAATCCAAACAGAACACAGCCCAGTGTTTACCTTGGGTACATTGGAAATAATACTTCTGGCTTTCATATATTATAAGCCCCTCATCTACCCGTCACCTGTAAAACATGAAAATGATACATATTAGTACAACGCAAACAATGATCCCATTAACTTTACTGCCAACCAGCCAGAGATTTTACCCTGAGCTCCTTTCCCATTTATAGATCAGATCATGGTTTGATTTCAGCATGTTGTTAAGGACAGTTATATGAAGACTGTTTTCTTAAGTTTATGGCTTTAATATCTATTTATATTATAATGAAATCTGTATTATGTAAAAATGCTGAAAATGTGCAAGTCTCTGCACACTGTTGAGCAATTAGAGGTCTCAGCATAGTATAGAGAGGGAGAAGTTGCCTGCCAAGATGGAATATGAGAACCAGCATGGATTTCAGTGAAAGCAACAGTTCCTGAATACCCCGGAGGGAAATGAGCATATTCTGAAACGGAAGCACAAGTCTCAGCATACCCTGGCATGGAACCTTACATCCCAGCATGCCTAGCACTGGAAGCACAAGTCAAAGCATACCCTGGAATGGAAGATTAAGTTCCAGCATGCCTAGCACTGGAAGAACATAACTTAGCATACCTGGGGATGGGATGTTATGTCCCAGCATGCCTTGCAGCGGAACCACAAGTCTCATCATACCTTGGGATGGAAGGTTATGTCCCATCATGCCATGGGATGGAATGTTATGTGCCAGCATGTCCTAAGATGGCATGTTACGTCCCAGCATGCCTTGCAGTAGAAGCACAAGTCTCATCATACTCTGGGATGGAAGGTTATGTCTCACCCTAATTAGAGCAGTTTCCGGTCGTATATGTGATCATTGACATAGAGAAGCGTGGCACCCCCTCCCCTGTGTATATAGAGTCAGGTCAGGGCTGTATTCTATATGAAGGCAGCGCACACACCTCTAGCAGTCGCGGCTCTTTCGCTCCTCTCAATGTAAACACAGCACAATCACTTCCGGGTCACGGCTCTTCTCCATTTGCGATTCGCCGAAATAATCCGACCTTATGGCCCACGACCAATAACCGAGCGAGCGTGATGTATTTATCTGCGACCTGACGCTATTGCAGTGACGTCAGGAAACGTTATTAATTATCTGAAGCAATGGCGGCGTCTGTCACCCTGACAACCAAAGATCCGACTCACAACAATGAAAGTTGAAATCTACGTGAATCCAGCAGACACCCCTGGGACGCCTTATTCCTTCAGTGTGCAGTACCGCCATTTTATTCCTGTGATTGGAGCCAGACTCGTCTCTGCAGAAGTTACATCTGCTAACTTTGATGATGGCTGCCAAGTTTAGTACATGATAGACCCTGTCAGCACACCAAACCGCGGACAATGTCCGAAAACCCTACCGCGCCCAATGAGCACATGTAAACCTTGCCCGATGCTTGAATAGAAAGCGGTATTGCCGACACAGTGAATACCGTGCCCTGTATGCCTTGAAACAGTGGGCGGGCCCTACGCCATAATGCCCCCCACAGTTTCTGGGGCGTCCTAGTGTAGACACTGAAAGTTAAAGCCCCCCATACACGCATAGATCCTAGCGCGATTTTTGAACGAACGATTGCATCATGATGACGTCATCACTCTGTGGCTGATCATTCCGAGAATTAAAGCGCACCTGTTGCGCAATTCGCCGACCAATACTTTGGATGGGGAACACAAAGTTATGCTATCGACCAGAAAATATTCCCCAAGGTGGTGCGCATCTATGCCACGATCAGTCATTGCACAATTGTTCAGCGTGGTGACGCAACCACGTTAGGATCGTTCGTTCATTGATCGAAGGGGAATCTATTTGTGTATGGGGGGCTTTAGGAAGGAATTGTGTCTTGGGACTCCATTACCAATAAATATATGCTGTATATGCCATATATTGAGTGTATCTCCCTGTGAAGGTTTGCACCTGTTGTTTAAGAAAAGCTGGTACCATGACTCTGGGTGTGTACTTGAATCCTTCCCTCCAAAATGTAACAAACATAGTCCAGCCCAGTACAGGCCTTATGCCTGCCCCATTGCTAGGACTTAAATAGAAGTCCTTAAGAAGCTTCTGGGCTTTTCCTGAATTGTACCTGGCTTCTTCCTGTGACTCCAGAGAGAAATACAGGCCTCCAGCGTTACACCCTGGAGAAGGTCCCCAACACCCAGCCATTGGTCCAGCAGCTCGTGAACAACACAGTTTGGAACATACATCCTCATCCTTGTCTCTGGGAGATGGTGCCACATGTGCAAATATTCCTCAATAAAACTGTAAATAGCCCCCACCTGCTGGCGTGGACCTTGGAGTTTTTGGGCTGTGAGCGGAACTTGGTGATCGAGCAGAGGACATCCATCCTAAAGAACCTGGACGCGTGAGGTTGCACACACTACACTTGCACAGCGCTATAAAATCATTCACTGACATCTGTGATAATTTGTTTGCCAGGTGAGCCAAATGAAAGGAAACACTACAAAAAAACAGGATGTTCCACATAATTATGCAGACCAGCATTTTGGGAAAGACATGGCAAAGAAAAGGGATCTCAGCTGCCGAAAAGTACTTTCTGATTTTTCAGCCGATCGACCTCCACGCGCGTTCCCACCAATCGGCTGGCAGTCGCTTGGCTGAAAATTATGTGTGCCCACCTGGCGAGATCAACCAGGAATCTGCCGCATGTCAGATCGCACGGTGATCCAATATGTTGGTAGATTCCCGTCTGATCCCATTACATTACACAAAGGGTGCCGGCCGATCCTCTGAGGGACCGGCCGCAGTGTGGTGACGTCTGTCCCTCATCTATGGAGGGAGAGAAGGGACAGTGTATGGGGGGCTTTAAACAAGGTTTGAAAACTTATGAAGTTTTTAAGAATGACCATCACACTGTTATAAGACATGGGGTTGACAATGCCATAACAAAGCAGCAAACAGGTATGAAGCTGCTAGTGCCTTTGGAGTCCAAGGGAAACCAAGGTGCCGGATCCTCCAGAGGATTGCAGTTATGTATAACGATTCTGTTCGGTCCTTCTAACCAACGTCTAGCTAACTGCTGACAAGCAGAAATGTCTGCAGTGGTCCCAGGACTACATTAAGACTCATTTTTGTTAAATGATGAGTGCTGTGCAACCCTAGATGGTCCAGGTTTCCCCAAAAATAAGACCTAGCTGCGCTTTCTCCTGTGGTTCTAACATAAGCCCTCCCCCTAAGATAAGACCTACCCAATCCCAGAGACAACTGCAGTATTTAGCAATGACAGGAGGTGTTCTGTCCGGTCTTCTAAACCCCCTGCACGCCTGAACACAGAGGTTTGCGGGCGCTTTTTTGGGCTGCTGCCAAAAAAAAGCATTGTGAAACCGGAGCTTAGCAGCTGATTGGATAAGATTTAAAAAAAAATACACTAAGGGCCCTTTCACACTAAGAATTTTTTTTTTTTAACATTTGAAATTTTATTGAATTTTGTGTGAAAACATAAGGATCAGTGCATACAAAAAGAAATTTCCAAAAGCAAACATAGCGAAAAACAAACCAGAGAAGGAACATAAAAGTACAGTGGTTGGTCCCCAAGCCAGCTGTGTCACCTACGCGCGGCCCCCCCCCTCCAGCCCACCAAAAGGCCCGCACCCCAAGGTAGCGGCCACCTAACGTACCGTCGTGAGTGGGACCGGCTTCCGTGGTTCTATAAACTTTCTGCGCCATGACGCGTAACCAAAAGCAAATACAGGAAAGAGCATAGAAATAGAGGAGAGTGAGAGAAGCAAAAGAACGGGCAAGAGCCCCAAGAGGGAGAGAGAAGGAGAAAGTAGGGGGGAGGAAGGGAGGAGGGGAGGAATAACCGCCCCCCAGGTCCCATCCCAGGAAGGCATACCGAAGTCCCCACCTCACGTCTATTCATTGAAGTATCAGATCAAGGCTGGGACAGTTGCAGCGCATATTCCGGGGTGGATTGAAAGTCAGACCAATAATACCACACTTTCCAAAAACTTTCTTTGTGTCATGCTCAGTGGCCGTGAGTTCTTCCATGCTCATGATCTCGTTAATTTTACGGAACCAGAGTCCCACAGAAGGAGCACGATTGCTCTTCCAGCATAATGGAATGCAATGCACTGGCGGCATTCAGCAGATGGACCACCACCGACTTCTTGTGGACCTGGAGCGCCCCAGTGGAACAATGCAGCAGGAAGAAAGCAGGGTCGTCCGGTACCTCCCTGTCCGTGAACCGCCGGAGATGCGTTTGCACAGCCTCCCAGAATGGACGGATCAGGGGTCACGACCAAAAAATATGTAGCATCATACCTTTAGCAGCCTGGCAGCGCCAACACGTCTCAGGCACTGGTGGAAACATGCAATGCAGGCGCGCGGGTGTCCTATACCAGCGGGTGAGTATTTTATATCCCAGTTCCTGAAATTTGTTACTGTTGGAGGAATGGTGTGCAAAATAGATGATTTTCTGTTTTTGAGGGTCAGTAAACGTCTTACCCAGCTCCCTCTCCCAACCGGAGATGAACGGCAATCCCTCGTCTGGCAGTGGATCATTAAGAAGGCTATAGACCATGGAGAGCGTATGGCGCACCGCCCCAGAGTCCGAGCACAGGACTTCGAAGCTGGTACGCGACCTTTTAAATGACGACGGCGCCGGGAGGGACCTCAGGAAGTGAGACACCTGAAGTGCCTGAAATGGAGGGAGACGGAAGGGCAACTGGGGCGCAGAGGAAATGTCTAGCTTTGAACCGGGACCCACCGAGCACCGCTGCCACCCTGCCGGAGCCAAAGCCCGGCAGGAAGCCCGGATTCCCCAGGACGGGGTACAGAGGGGACGGCTCAGGGAAAAAAAACATCCTGCAAAGGGAAAAAGGTAGGGCCCACTGTGGGGTGTGAGGCCACCCCACATTCCACTCCCCCCGGCAGCCAAGGTAACGACCGTAAGGGTGAGGAAAAGGAACACTGTTCCAGCCCCACCCAGCACTTCTGGTCTGCATGCCGGCACCAGTCCACCACTCGCACCAAATGCACCGCCCCATAGTAGAGGAAAAGGTGAACGTTGGAGCGTCCCACCCCCGCAGGTCCCCCCCCCTATCAAATTGAGGAGTGGCAAAAGGTTCCTGGTATAGAGAACCGTTTGCGTTCTTGAACACATCAATGAAAAATGCATCAAAATGCATGCAGCATGGTGTTATAAAAGATGCATGTAGAAACGCTTGCTGCATGTAGTGTCAATAGTAACATTGGTTTTCTATGAGAAAACGCAGTACTAAAAACACGTAACGCAATGCATGTAGTGTGAAAGGGCCCTCAGACAGCAGTGACATCTTGTGGCCATTTTATATATTACATCAAACGATTTTTAGGTGACACACACTGTCCTGATTTAGTACAGAAATTCAGTCCTCTATGTAACACCAAGGAAGTTAAATTACTTTTTAATTACATACACCATTTAAACACCTAAGCAAGTTGCCTGCGTTGGTACATCAATTACCAAAGATCCCTACCAGGAACCACCTAGTATATGACAAGGGAGAGAGTTGTGACCATCATGGTGTAAGGGTGCCAAATCCCCAGCTAGGTGGATACTCACAATTGGCGTCCGCAGGTGGAATGCAGTGATCTTTGGTAATTGATGTACCAACGCAGGCAACTTGCTTAGGTGTTCCGGAGTCCAGATTCAGCCCCCTCAGGTTGGTTAACACTTGTGGTTGCTTTCCTTGGTTGGGGGTCTCTGGGGTACACAGACTCATTACAACCCTATGTGTTTAGATTGGGCCGCTACGTACCCAGACCTGAGAGCTTCTCAGGCGTTATCATCTTGGGAAATCCGGGAAGGTTAGCCCGATGGGATTACCGCTGTGACCACGCACGACATACCTAAATGTGGACAGACGTACAGTGAAACCTATCTGTTACCATTTCAGGTAGATTATTGTTACCATATCACTGTGAACTTTTATTGATGTATGG
>CM070036.1:150297477-150311250 GCA_036250615.1 Ptychadena robeensis | reverse complement strand
AGAGGATGATGTGGTCAAAATACTCATTTGCCTAATAATTCTGCACTCCCTGTATTTGTCCACCTTATATAATCACTATGTTGGACATCTTTTCTCAATATTTGAGTGAGCAGCAGTCTCTTACCTCTGGAGAAGCAAATCCTAAATATTCCCAATCCCAAGTGCCTCCTGCGAAACTAGAAATAAAACAAAAACATAGTTAAATTACAGAGAACCTCTTTGAGATATGGATAAGTGTCATTTAAAGTTGGTTAAACACAAGCCAGGGTGCTTCCCAGAGCCACTGCATTTACAGGAGGGACCTATTCCCCGGGGTGGTCCTTTACTCCCCTTTCAGATTCTTCCCCTGCTTCACCACCTTTTAATTTCAGGGATGGGCAAAATTTTTTTAAGAGAAATGTACAATTTTTCACCAAAATTTCACATAGTTGAATTTCAATGGAGCCATTTTAACTTTCATTGTAAAAAAAACTTAATAAAAAACCAAATTCAACTAAATCGCAATTTCGCCCTGATAATGTGATTTTTATTGCTTAAATCTTGAATAGAGTGCTATATCTTCCATACATTTACCATGCATTGTGTTCACAATATGCACAAATAGAAGTAACGATTTGCAAAATAAAGAAAATATATTACCTTCATTGCACAAATAAGCACTTGTACATACGCATATTGCAAACGCAATGCATGGCACTTTCCACAGAAGCTCAAATATTCAGGATTACAAAGATATAGCACTCTATATACTATATATATATACCGTATTTTTCGCCATATAAGACGCACTTTTCCACCCCCAAAATTGGGGGCAAAAAAGTGCCTGCGTCTTATACGCCGAATGCGTGACCCCCGACGGCACTCAGCCGCCGGTGGTCGCACCTTGGCTTCCCGCCAGCTCTCCCGGCATGGAGGGGAGCTGTGAAATTGTCTATGCCAGCCCTGAACTGGCATGGGCAATGAAGACAGAGCTAGATGAACTTGCATTTATAGCTCTCCTGTCCGTGGGAACGGCAATCACTCTGCTGCCCCACGGACACAGAATCAGTGACATTGGCAGAGGAGAGAGAGAGCAGAAAACAGCCCAGCCCTGCTCCCCCCTCCCTTCTCCTGTAGATCAGTGTAAAATATGACATGTTCAGCCAAGAGTGTACTGCTGCTAGTGACACCTTCTGGCTGAATTGAATATTGCATCCATTACATTAATTGCATTTACCCAATTGTGCCGGTGCGTCTTATATGGCGAAAAATACGGTGTATATATATATATATATATATATATATATATATATATATATATATATATATATATATATATATATATATATATATATATATATATATATATATATATATATATGAATGCGCTATGTACTATATATAAGATAATCACAATAAAAAGTGCCGACATTCGCAATATTTTCACAATCAACACTATACCATAAAAACTCAAGGCTAATTTAGAAACTTAGAAAATTTGCAGTCAAAAAATTCCAATGAAAACCTGAAATTTCACATTCGAATCGAAATTCAATTGGGAAAATTCATTTAATAAAATTTTAGTTGAATCAAATTTACTTCATTTCGACAATCTCTATTCAATTTTTTCGATTCTGGGATTGCAGGGCCCAAATTCCATCCCTCAGTTTATCACTAGATCCAAATCCCAGAGTGAAATATATGATCACAAGCACAATAATGACACCGGCTGTGTGGAGAGGGGTGGAGGGAGGGAGGAAATGACAGGCAGTGTACTTTGTACACTGCCTCAATTGCCCGTACCAGTGTGATAGGGAGGTTAAAGTGCAACAAAATGTAAATAGTGTGAGAGATCCCTAAGTGGGCATCACACTTTCCTGCTACTACATTTAGTAGCAGGAAAAAATTTAAAACTTGACTAAAGATTATTATTGAAGTCAGTTTATATTTATTAACGTGCTGCTTACTCATTTTAATTCCAGACCAATTGATTTGGGTCTGATTCTCAACCATCATTTTGGATAGGCCTGGTTAATGGATGTTTATCTTGGACTAGCTCATGTTAAGATCACCTGCATATGAATTATATTTAAAGTTAACAAAAAAACGTTTAATTTTAAAGTTATGGTCAATGAAAATGAGCTCTTATTTTAAATAAACACCATGTAGAGAAGGGACAGACGACGGCGATCTCCCCAGCACAGGAGAGGAGGAACGTGAGATGATAGCACCGACTATTTTTAGAGTCCAGTCCCTGCTGAGTAGAGACACATGACTGATGAAGCTATTTTAAGACCTCATCAATGTGTAATTAATGTGTGCAATGAGATTAGGCAAACACTGGAGATCTGGAAATAGCGGAAATCAGATCATGCAGAATGAGACAATGACATGCCTCTTAGCAATCTTCAATAATATACAGCATTCTCATGTTTGATTATTTCTGTAAAGCAGTGTGTGGGCTTATGGTTCAGTAAGTTACCTTTACAATGGGTGGAGTGTGAGTAACAAGACAGAAAATCCAAATGCACGATATCTACAGTAGCAATGTATGTACGCCTTCACAGTAGATCATTGAATTTGATTATATCCTTGGGTTTGGTTTGCATCACCTATCTACATATATTCTATCCTATATTGTCTGGGAACATTGCACTTAGGGAACCTCAAACCAATTAATTTGATGCATAAGGGGCCCAGGCTATTGAGCAGAGCCTAGCCTTGAATAGGATCCAGGCGCCCCGGGTAGCGGTGAACTGACTATTGGTGTCATGGACAATAGAGATAAGATCCTCCAGATGTTGGAGATGAGTAAGCTCACGTAACCACTCCGCCATTTTGGAGACTTGTTGGGTTTTTCAGGACCTGGAAAAGACCAACCGGGCAGCCACCAGGAAAAAGGGCAATCGGCCTTTCCTGGCTGTCATAAGGGGGACCTAGCACGAGTGAGAGAACAGCAGTAACAGGATCAGATAAAAGGGTGGTGCTGGAGATTTTAGAGTATATATGGTAGATGTGTCACCAAAATTGGAGTATAGTCAGGCATTATATATCAAGTTAATCAGTTCGGGAGAGCCCGAATGGACTATCCCACTGACTGACAATCCGCATTGCCCAGCCGAGAGGACCCCCCGGACCGACTTACCTGTGAACCCAAGCTCTGTGCAACTTACCAGTTCCTCTACCACCATACGTCTACCTTACCATACCTAAGGTCGGTCTGCGTTTGTGGTTCTGCTGATGGGCGCCCAGATGTGAGGCCCCCCGTTCTTGACCCTTTGGCTGTCCCTGCTGGCTTGTGACTAACCCAAAATACAGTAATCTTATACCTGAACAATATATACCTGGATAATCCTCACCCCCTGAGGAAGTATGGAATTGTACGAAACGCGCGTTGGGGCATAACCCTGCTAGGACAGGATATCACCCTGACACTACTTACATATCACCATATTTTATGCTATGTATAGCCTGTATGACCTGCTACGAGCTGATATGTAACATTGTCACAACACTGACCAGCCCTGTTTGAAGGCCATATTGTGCGGTGGTTTTTACGGATGTCATTGTCTATGTCTAACTTATGTATATAATGAATTCATGTGGATCTTCTTTAAATCTTTGATACTCTTTATACGTCACACACCGTATTTCGAGGCTGTTAAAGTCCCCTTGCCCTTGAAGCAATTCAGGGGGAAACCTAGTCAGTGGGATAGTCCATTCGGGCTCTCCCGAACTGATTAACTTGATATATATATTTGGGATGTTGGCCTAAAACCTCTGGTAGTTGCAACTTTTTGTGTATGTATAGTCAGGCATTGCCACCATATGTAAAGCATTGTACCCATGGCGGCATTACAGCGCCAGCAGGTTTGTGGAGCAGACAGGAAGATCCTTTGTGCACTTTCCTTTTATCGTCAAAAACTCCTGAAAGATTATCCTGCCTAAAGTGCATGCTTATGATGACATGGATGGAAAATTTACAAAGAAGTATCTAAGACAGACTTAACTGCTTTAGATATGTATCCCTGTTCATCCAGTTCTAACAATTACATAACGTCTTTATAGCATGGACCAGTCTGCCAGTGCAGGAGACCTGACTTTTTGCTGCTGCAGCAGATATCTAACCCTTGCCAAATTGTGTCCCTTCCACAACTAATGGCCAGACACGGTGGTGTTACTAGGTTTGGTGTCACCCAATGCCACATAGTGGTGTGTATGTCATGCTCTGAGTGATGTGGGTATCAAATTGTGTGTCAATGTTGTACAGGGTTCCCGAAGAATCACATATACATAAAACCCTGGGGAGGTGCTGCAGGAAAGTGCACAGATTACATGACCAAGGGAAAGCAAAGTGTCACAGAAAGTGTCTGAGTGACCCCAAGCAGCATTGCCACTGATATCTATCACATGGAGGTGATGAAGCTCTGCTTTCCTTAGCTCGACCTCCACCAGTATATAGCATGCACATGTAAAGGCAAGCCAAGAATGCTTGGATAGGAATTTATCACCAGGAGGGAGCTGGAAGCTAAGTATTGGGCAGGGAAATGAGTGGCAGGTCTGTCATCCAATCCTGATGCAGCAGTGATGTCATCCATACGGCCCGTGACACCCTTGGCTTTACCATGAAAGGCAAATGCTGCACTACGTTTTTTATGGGCACCATGGAAAGAAGCCCAATAAGTAGCTTAAAGAGGAATCATTTATATTACATTGCAGTAGCTCGTGACTTAAAATCACTATTGTTGTAATCTAACTGGGACCTCCATCTTTGAAAGAAATCCTACAAATGACATATAAAATATACTTGTGTTATGTTGTACTTTACATAAAGGAATCTCAGCACCAGCACATTCATATTTTACCTTCGCCTTGACACTTCAGGAGAGTCAGCCGGCGCGACCCCGCGTGCCACAGATGCTAAAAACTCCTGTCGCTTCTGCTGCACCAGACATGCTGCACGGATGATTTTATGGCGGGGGGTGCGCAAGTAAGGCCTATTCACCTTCTGAGCCAGATCTTCTGTCACCATCTCTAGGTCCGTCTGAAAAATGGAAACAAAGAGAAAATTGAAAGAGGTTCCCTTGTATACAGCGGTCTGTTCTTAGTATTAACACACCGTGGGCGTATTTACATTACTATGGAAGGCCCCAATCCCTCCCATTCCAAATCTTGTAAGATATGGTTTGACTGCCTCTATCCAGCCAGCTATGTATCCTACATCTTTTATTCTTAAGGAGTTTCAAGAACAAGACTAAAATATGGACTACTTCTCCATATGAATAATTGTGATTACTGGACCCATACACCAGTCCAGTAGATTTACACTAAAGGTGCACTAGACTCTTTTTTATGTAAGCTTTTGGGGGGGTTTCCACATCCGTCAGGACACCCTCCGCTAAGCGTATTGCTTGGTGGGAGGTCCCATCGGAGCACATTCCACCTGCTCGGCGGATGCTGTGTTCTCACAGCGCTGAGCCGTTCCGCCAATGCAGGGCTGAAAGTAGAGGAGTACGTTGAACCTCTGCATCGGCAGATGTCTAAACAACGCATTCGTTGAGCAGGTAAAACCTATGTGCTCCGTCGGGACCTCCCTCCAATTACTGCACTTAGCGGAGGGGGTCACGACGGATGTGGAACCCCCCCCCCCCCCTTATTCATTATGTGAGGTTCCTTTTGGTTTCTTAATTGTCTTGCTTTCCTTATATCATCAGTGAGCTACCCACACCTGACAATGGTTGACCAACATCCTCATTGGGGAGCTATGTCATGTTTATGGGTCAGATGGAGGATAGTACAAACTCTTGATGAGCTCCTCACAGCCAATGACAAATATAAACAGCTGAATTCCATTATGAAACAAGAGAGGTCATTTTAAAAATATTATCTGTAAGAAATATTCAAGAGAAAGAGGTTCAGATCTGTGCAGACACCAACCACCCTTGACTGACTCAGATGATCAAACCAGGATGATCACAGATAGATAACTGAGCCAAGAATTTTTGGCAGTGGGTACAGGCAATTGGTTGCTTACGATAATTAATATGGCTGAATACTGATCACAGGGTACAAAGTCTTTATGCTCATTATTAGAGACTGGTCTCCAAGCGTCAATGCACATAATGAGGAGATTGGTCACTGAAGGTCAAATATACAATCTGAAGACTGGTAACCGAAGGTGAAAAACAATCTGAAGACTGGTCACAGAAGGTCAATGAACATAATGTGCAAACTGGTAACAAAAGGTAAATGCACATAATGTGGAGATTGGTCAGTGAAGCTCAAAATACACAATATGGAGACCTTTTACTGAAGGTGAAAGTACACAATGTGGACACTGGGCACAGAAGGTCAATGTACATAATGGGGAGACTGGTCATTGAAGGTCAATAAACATGATGAGGAGACTGGTAACTGAAGGTCAATGGACATAATGTGGAATTGGTCACCATGGGTCAATAGACAATGTTCTGACATATTTCTCTAAAAATACTTTTTTTTTCTGTGCTGAAGTACTTTTTCCCCTTAACTCCTCAATCTGTTTAGGTTTCCTTCCGCTTTGGACCACTATTGGTAGCTATTATCAAAAGACCCACCAGCAGAATCGGGCCCTTGCCAAAAGCGCTCAGTACTCAAACTCTCTTCCTCACCTTCAATATATCTCAACCCTTGACAGGCTTTATTGTACCAAGATTATAAGTTACTCACCTTACCTGTCAGTGATTGAGTATAAGGTTGTCATATGACTTACTGTAAATTACCATTGTAAATAGAGGTTTTTACTCTAGAACGCTTGATGATTTACTCAAAAATGTTAAAAGCTCACAACTAAACCTTCACCTGCATGAGTTCAAAGATTTCCTTCTTTGTGCTTTTGGGTTCCAGGAAGAATCCATAGGGATAAGAACACTTGAGGATGCGCCTGGTCTTGAGGAGCTCTTGTACGGCGTCTTCGATAAAAGTGGTGTCTGGGCAGCCGCTCTCAGCTGGAAGGGAATTCAGACATAATGTTCAGTACCGTGGGCTGCGTGTCTCTCTCTACCTAATGAAAGGACAACTCTGCCCGGGCAACATCTAAAAGCATCCTGTACAGATAATGAGAAAGCAGTCTCTGAGGTTAGTTCCAGGAATCCCTTCACCTCGGGCACACTCAAGGGCTCTTTGCTTTGTGAAAAGCCGCTTTTATCGGATTACGTAATTGTATTATGTGAATGTGGGGTGTAAACATGGTGGGAAAGTTTTTATTCCTGGTTTAGAATGGTCATCACAAATTTCTCAGCATTAATTTTAGCAGCAAAACCATCTTTTTTGAAGTCTATTAAGTTCTACTGTAAATTACACTTGGAAACTTCGAGTTATATTCCGCCTATGGGAGGATTGAATACAAAAGCCTTTGTTTGCCTCAGAACCTGTGACCCCCCCTCCCCCAAAGGGCCGTGTATGACAAAGTCAGTGTCTCTGCAAATGAGCCCCTTCCTTCCCTGACCCTAAACTTACCTTACCTGTGCTTCACCTCTTTCCTGGCACTAAAATCATGAGTATGGAATATCTGATTAGATCATTTACCCAGTTTCTAACCTTCTAATTAAGTGGTTCCCAAACTGAGGGGGGCAGGCCTCCATAGAGGGGCGCAGAGGTATTACGGGGAGGGTGGCACTGAAAGTTCTCTAAGTGTGAATTTGCGCTAGAGAGAGATCTGCTGTACTCCGCTGCCTATTGCCTCTCCCTTCTGTCAGTTCTCTTCTCCCTCTATGGATTGCACACAGTCCACTCACCCTCTCCTGCTAATGCTAGCCAATCAGACAAGCCTGAGGGAGGGTCAAGTAGGAAGTCAACCATGGAGGAACTAGCTGCAAACAGTAAGTAGAGTGCATGTAATGACTGTGTCTCTGTGTGTGCTTGTCTCTGTAAATTATTCATATATCTGCTTGGTTTTAGTGTGTGTGTGTCTCTATGTGAATGTTTCTGTATGATTGAAGTGTGTGTATATATGATGCAAAAGAAAAAGACAGTTGTATTTCAAATAATGTTTAAGGGCCATTTAAACATTAGCCGTGCTCTGTTTTCCTTACCGTTTACCTCCTGGGTTTTATGCCAAAGCCAGTACAGGCGCAGTTTCATTCTCCGGCCCGAGTCCTCAGCTTCATTGGTGAAGCCAAAAGGGGCGCCTGGCGATGTGGATCTCCATGTCAATGGAGGTCTATCACTTTTCCCTGCACTCACCGCCACAGTCTAATTGACATTGGTGGTGTGTGGAGAGCCGGGGAGAGAGCGGGGAATATCGGCGGAGTACAGTGTACTCCACCATGATTGCCCGGGCAGCGACATTTTGCGCCGAAAAGCCCGTAACGCCCAGGAGTTTATTGGCGGTGCTGGCGGTAGCGCTACCATGTCCATTACTGGTAATAAAACCCCATGTTTCCACATTGTGCTTGCTTCTCCCAGACAAATGTATGAGAGACGATTGCTCTGCTGCCCAAAACATGGATGCTCCAGGGAGGTGATAAGGTTTCTATATGTAGAAAAGAGGGGAAAGTTTGGGACACATTGTTCTAATGATAGATTCTACTTAACCTTCTGGGCATTGAGCACGTGGCATGTTTTTTTTTTATAACCGTGCCACAGGCAATCGCGGCGGAGCACGACAAGCTCCGCTCTGATTGCCTGCGCGGCCGGAGGTTCAGAACATAAATCCGGCATCATTGGAGACGCCGGAGCTATGATGAAAAAAGGCGACTCCCCTTCATTTACATGGAGGTCTATGGCACCACCTACCCCCACCCTCTTTGGGTCACCGGTGACGAGATCAGGGCCAGACCTGGAGGCATTGGCATACATGCCGATGCTCCCGATCACTGGGGGAATCTGGCGGACCGATGAGTATCACACTACTTAACTTGGGCTGAGTTTTATAATGCATGAAGTCAGCCCGAGTTAACTCGGGCCAAACTCCCAGGAGTTTAAAGGATGATTGGACAATAGAAAAAAAGCCTTTAAAAAAATAGTCGCCCCTTAAAGTGGACCTACCATTTGTTAGGTCACTCTGCAGTATGGGCTTCAGCTCAGCTGATACTGCAAAGATCACTGACTAAAATATACAAAACTGATTCTGACAGCAGGAGGGGTGTCTTTTTAGAGACAGCCCCTCCCACTGTGTTACGTCTCGCCTAGGCAGGACATAATAAGCTGCAGGGGTTACTAGGAATTCTCTCCCATAAGCCCCTGTGTCTGAGTCTCACAGATGTGACAACAGCGTCATGTCTGTGACACTTCGTGTGCAGAGAGGCTTCTCTCTCCCCTCTTCACAATCTAACTGAGTGCCCCCCCCCCTCTTCCCCCACACCAGAGCTGTGAAGAAGTCTCTGTCTGTGAAGGAGGGGTTGTTGTTAGCTGCTGCCCGGAGAAGATGGATCAGGAAGTGGCTTCTCTGCCCTCAATCAACATGTTCCCATCATTAGATAAAGCATGAAGAAGGTAAGTCATTTTATTTGTTTCTGTGTAGCAGTTTTCCAGGATCTGAACTGCTAACAGGTAAGTAATGTGCTTATTTCATGTATGTGAGTTTTTTTTTATTTTTAGTTTAAACCGCTTTAAAGAACCATGCAGGGCAAATTGACAGGGTCTCTTAAATTGGCCCATCACTCTCCCTATGGTCTTTCTAGCCAATGCTCAAGCAGCACTGTCACATATGAAAAAAGTCCTACATAAAAAGTTCTGGGTACCACAGAGGAGGAAGCGATGGACAGATCTGATAGTGTAAGTAAAGGGGGTATTAAAAGGAACCTGGTGCTTTACCCTTCATTGTCTCTTAACCCTCTGGGCGGTTTGAGCTTTTCGCGCCATTTTTAATGGCACGAAAAGCCCTTTTAACCGCAATCGCGGCGGAGTACACTGTACTCCGCCGTGCTTGCCGGCTCTCCGCCCAGCCCTCTACACACCTCTGGTGTCAAATAGACGCCGGCGGTGTGTGGAGAGCGGCGCCCCCTCCATTAACATGGAGGTCTATTGCGCCGCCCCTTCGGTGTCACAGATGACGCCGAAGACACGGGGCCGGAAGGGCTCCGTGTGTCGGCGGCTCTTCTACAGAGCCGCCGGAACACAGAGAGGCAGCGGTTGTGCCCGATCCCGGCACGGGCGCAGTTTGATCAGCGATCAAACTGCGCCCGAACTGATTTCGGGCAAACCGCTAGGGAGGTTAAATTCCACCCACAGAAACATCCATCATGCTGCATTCTGGGTGCACCAACTGTATTATTCCAATAAAAGTTTTGCATAATCAACACATTAAACACGTCTCTAAACGCAATGCGTATTCTGCATGTGCAGTCTCAACTGAGCCTTGAAGCACCAAAGAAGTAAACACTAAGCTGATCCACATTGGCTGGCCAGATAGAAGAGGACTTTTTCCTTCCAGCAGTGTCTGATGCCAAGATACTTATGTACTAAGGCACAATTTACATTGTCAGAGGCTGTGGAGCAGCAGATGAATTCTTGGAAGAAAACAGTTCAGTACACACTTAAGGGAAATAAGATTATCGTGCCAAAACTTCACTGTGCCACAAGGCTAATTAAATGCTGCCGCACTGCATCGCAGATAGAATATAAGGGGGGTGTTAAAGAGGGTCTAAAGGGGGATTTTATCAATATATTATTTATATATACACAATCCCGCACCACACACAAATATACACACTAATATTCATTCATATTACATACATAAATAGGAAAAGAAAAATTCATTTTTTTTAACCTATTTTGTCATTCTATAAGTAAATGTACCCATTTTTCTCATAAGTGAAAGGGGATCTTGAATTCTAAATTTTCCACATTCATCACGAGTGTAAAATTCTACGTATACATCACCTCACATATGTCTCACCCCCCCCAACCAATACTATCCAATACCAATGTCTACCCAAACAGAAGGGTTTGTGTCACAGATCCCAGCAGGACTGGTGGATCTGTGTCTGTGGGAGTTGCTTCCAGCTCAAGAAACCATTGGTAACACCAAGTGTTAACTTTCCAGCTCTGGAGCTCCCTCTGCTGGATGCTGTGGTCCTGCTCTACTCCTCGGCCGCTCCTCCCTCCTGCTCTTTATCTGGCAAGATCAGGTGACAGAAAATCGCCTGAGCTTGGTCTCATATGTGTTTACCTTCTGATCCTTGTATATCCTGCTTGACTTCCTGGCTCCTGACCCCCTGCTTGTTCCTTGGACTTCACTCACTTCTTAACCCTCGGCACTGCATCCCGGTATCTCTTCTGACTCCACGGCTTCTGACCCCAGGCTTGTTAATTAGACTTCCCTCACTCTTGAACGTACTGTACCGCGTATTGATTCAGCAAGCTATCTTGCACGGGTGCTTTCTAGGGATCGCAACCTGGGGATTATCTGCAGCCAAACCCAACTCCCTTTGCGGGGAGCTCTGGTGAATACCAGGTAGTCCCTTAGACTCTCCGCCCCGGATTGCACCCCTGCCTATCGTGCAAGTTGGTCCAGTGGGTCCACACCCATGAAATCACCAGTGTCACCGCAGCTCTGGTGTCACCTGCAGTGACAGGTTGTATCTGTAAGGTGATGGCTCCGTGGTATTAGAATATGCAAATCCTGACACAAATCAGCCCCTTCTGCAGCCTCCAGTGGCTTGCAAAAAAGGTATGAGTAAGATTTCGAGTTTTATTCTAATTTCAAGGTAAAATCTATGGTATGTGTACAGAGGTCTCAGTCACCACCCAGGACTTAAATATTTATTACTTTGATTTTATCCTGATGAAGTGACTTGAAGTCACGAAACACCTCTGTACACATAGCATTGATTTTACCTTGAAATTGGAATAAAACATGAAAGATTACACTATATGGGCGCCTTGACCTAAGCTGTTTTTTTTTTTTTTAACGTGGGTACCCCACCCTTTGGAAAGTATACATATCACTGGAAACACAGATCTGGCTGACTCGCTGAATGCTGGTTTCCCACAAGCTGAACTAAGTGCAACCAAAGACCTAGCACTGTGTGAAGACAGTGATGTAATATCTCCACAGGCCTGTACATCATGAAGGGTGTTGGCACCAGTGGCCCTCTGCTACTGGAGTACCACTGACCAGCAACCAAAAAAACTAAGTCTGACGTCTATCTACCTCCTTGCTCTTTCCTATTTTTATGCTCCTATATGTGCTCCTAACTTCCCCCCTATATATTTTTGGGGTACCCCCTACTTTTTGGAAGGCTCTCATACAGCATCCAACCAAAAAAGTTTTGAGGATTTCTTGGAAAAGCTTCCTTGCATCTGCAGCATATTGATACTATCATCTCAGCCTATGAAAAAGCCTTTGACTGGAGTTCAAAGTTTTTAATTACGTTTTCTTCACAAATTATGTTTGTATACAGCAGTGGTTTCAAGGGCAAACTTTCCTTGCAGGGTCCCCCTTTTCTATTTAGGAACATTTTCAAACCCCCTCCCTATTCAAACACAGGTTAAGAATGAGGCCCAGCGCCCCCCCCACAGTTTGGGAACCACTGGTATACACTATGATATTTGAAGAATGTAATTAACTGGACTAGAAAAGTTAACAGAAAGTCCTCTTTAATCTCCTGGGCGCTATGCCCGAAGCCAGTTCGGGCGCAGTTTGATCACTGATCAAACTGTGCCCGTGCCAGGATTGGGCACAACCGCCGAAGGGGGCGGGGCGCGCCAT
This sequence comes from Ptychadena robeensis, assembly GCA_036250615.1. Taxonomy (NCBI): domain Eukaryota; kingdom Metazoa; phylum Chordata; class Amphibia; order Anura; family Ptychadenidae; genus Ptychadena; species Ptychadena robeensis. The sequence goes on along the minus strand of CM070036.1, from coordinate 150,298,577 downwards.
AGACCTCTATGTCAATGGAGGGGGCGCCGCTCTCCTCTCCTCTCCACACACCGCCGGCGCCTATTTGACACCGGCGGTGTGTAGAGGGCTGGGCGGAGAGCCGGCATTGGTGGCGGAGTACAGTGTATTCCGCAATGCTCCTAAAACCATTAGACCAGATGGCTGTATTGAGAAATGTATAATAAATGTAGTATGTATAATAAACACTATATGAGGCTATCAACCCAAATAATTACCAGCACCACATCCCAAAAGTTTAACAATAAATAGGATACTGAGCCTATCCATAGGGGGTACTCAGAATAGGTGGGTGACACACTTTTTAGATGTGAACAATTTACGATATACTTGATTCTCAATAAAATGTTTGTTGAAATAGTTTAAAACTACAAAGTTAGTGCTGAGGGAGCACTTCTTAAAGACATAAATATTAATATAAAAATCATGTTCTGTTCTGATCCTATGAATATGTGCTTTTTATCAATATCTATGTCTTGTAGTATTGCTGTCTTGGCGCTCACTGTGTAATTTTAAACTATTTCAATAAACATTTTATTGAGAATCAAGTATATTGTAAATTGCTCGCACCTAAAAAGTCATCCTCCTATTCTGAGTACCCCCTTTGGGTAGGCTCAGTATCCTATTTATGTATGAAGTATCTTCATTACTGTAAAATAGATAATTATAGGGAGATGCAACAATAAATGTAGATTAATGTATCTGTCATAATGATCCTTGTGTCTTGGTTGCCTTAACTGTAGGCAAGATTAACCTAACCTTTTACAAAGGAACAACCCCTATTACTAGGTTCTGTCTTCTCTTCATCAGTGGTCATTCTACATCTGATGAAAAGATCTAAACGATGCCCTAAATTTTAATTTCCAACCTTGGTGTACTTTGGCTTTTTCGTGGCTTGGGTGCATTTCCTCCCACTGATCTCAGGGATAGGAGCACAGGTGACAATTGCTATGTCCTCATCTTCTAATGCCCTGTTTCCCCGAAAATAAGGCACCCGTACATTTTTGCTGAAATATAAGGCACCCCCCCCCAAAATAAGGCACCCCCGAAGATACGGTACTGTAACTCTGGACAGGGGGGAT
>CM070036.1:150257689-150267856 GCA_036250615.1 Ptychadena robeensis | reverse complement strand
GGGGGGGGGGGGGGCAGCCAAGGTGGCAGTTGGAGCTCTCTATGTGAGAATCACCAGAGAGAGAGATCTGCCTGATGGCGCTCTTCTCCCTCTGGGGATTGCACACAGTCCACCCACCCTCCCCTACCATTGCCAGCCAATCAGAGAAGCATGAAAGATAGACAAACAGGAAGGCAACCAGACAGTAGGTAGAGAGCATGTAAACGGACCAACGAGCTAATCACACTCCTCCTCCCATCAGCTGCAATGCAGCACACCCTACTGTCTCCTTGTGCTGCTTCTCCCTCTGCCGCTCTGACCCCTGCTGTAGTGGACCGAAAGAAGCCTCCACCAAAGAAGGGTTCTTATATAAAACTAGAGCATAATTAATTTGTGTGCAAATGCAATTCTAATTATTTCTCAGCAGAGTGAGAGCTGGAAGCACGATAACACCACAGGAAGTAAACAAAGTCGGGCTTCATTTCCTGTTACAGGCCGAACAATTCCAGGAACGCTCTTGTCTTTCGAACAGAACATCAGAAAAACCACAAAGCAGACGCAGATAAACAGCTTATCGCTTTGCATATTCATGAGCGAGTTTGGTGCCGCGTCTGGAGCCGTCCTGTAATTATATGTGTAAATCTGCTACCAAAATGATTTACAAACCGCTCATTACGCCGCGCGCAGTGGATTTGTTTTTATTCTTTCAAGTTAAATATACTCTACAGAAAGTGCAAATTAGCTGCATTTCACGCCCAAGGTATTACCGCTCACCTAATTGTTTCTATTTTGGAGATTAATTTGTTTTCTCTTCAGACGAACTACATTTGCAGGCGAGTAATAAATTATCGCAAACGCCAGAGTGCCGCTCTCTAGAAAAGACGGATTCCTACGGCGCCGGCGTATAATTGGCACCCAGAATAACCTCTCCGGTCGAGGCTTTTCATCAAAGAACGAAGCCAGTAGTTACACCGAGCACGTCCGCAGCGCTCGCTATAATCGTATATTTATGTTTAACCACAGCCCAGGGAACCACATGCCATACAGATTGTGCAGAGGGGAATTCATAGAAGACATTTTATTATTGTAGAACAGTGCTAAAGCAGCAGTGGTGCCTTGTTGCTGCAGAAATATAAAGAGAAAGAACAAGTTCCATGCACTAGTAGTGCAGTGGTTCTCAAACTGTTAGGTAGGTAGGTATTCCAGGGGGGGGGGCGCAGCTAGGTGGGCACTTGGAGCTCTATGTGAGAATCGCCAGAGAGAGAGATCTGCCTATTGGCTCTCCCCGCTGTCAGTTCTCTTCTCTCTCTGGGGATTGCACACAGTCCATCCACCCTCCCTCCCCTACCACTGCCAGCCAATCATAGAAGCCTAATAGATGGACAAACAGGAAAGCAACCATGGGGGAACTAGCTGGAGACAGTAGGTAGAGTGCATGTAATATGTGTGTCTCTGTGTGAATGAAGAATGTTTCTGTATGACTGGTGTGTGTGAAAAGGGAGTTATTTCAAATAAAGTTTGAGGGCCATTTCACACTAGCCAAGCTGTGGCTATGGTGTGCTTTTATTTTTTTTTACTGTAACGGACAGGATAGCGGAAATGCTACAGCATCGGTTACCTTTAATAAAACCCTGTGTTTCGCATTGCGCTGACCCTCATACTGAACCTGTGTAGTTTGAAGGTGGTGTGGGGGTGTCGATAATGTTCCTTTATAGAAAAAGAGGGCCCTGCTGGGAAAGTTTGGGAACCACTGATGTAGTAGAAGCCTGACCAGTACACCTATAGAAGCTTATTCTACAACCCATTCCAAACAGAAGATCTGTCCCCCTTCTCTGGGGGCAGTGGGGAGGCACCATGAACCCACCGAGGGTGGCGCCATAGACCGTGGTAATGAAGGAGGCGTCGTTTTGGAAACCTTAAAGCTTCCAATGAGCACAGTGGCCTCCATCAACCATACATCAAGTGGAAGAAGTTCAAAACCACCAGGACTTCCTAGAGCTGGCCTGCCATCTAAACTGAGCGATTGGGGGAGAAGTGTCTTAAGCCGGGAACACATGGCTTGATATACGTGATTCCCGGAGTGTGATGACCTCATTGCGATGCTGCTTGACATAGAAGGAGCTGGAGGCGTAGCACTGCTGTGTCATCCAGCTCCGGATCAAGTCCGATATCCCTGTTTTCCAGCTGGATTGATTGGTCCCGCTTGAAGACACGTATGGCCGCATTAGATATGGGCCAGAGAGATGACCGTGAGTGTGCACGGCGCTCGAAGCGGCCATCGATCTAGCCCATATCTATACGTGTGTTTCCTGCTTTAGTCCGGTAGGTGACCAAGAATCCTCTGTCAGAGCTCCAGGAGAACATTCCAGAAGGACAACCATCTCTTGCGAAACACCAATCAGGCCTGTATGACAGAACGGCTAGACCAGGGGTGGGCAAACTTTTTGACTCCAACATGTCCAATGCAAGGATTTTACAGTGGAGACATGGCCTTAAGCTGGCCATACACGTGTCGATACCTGTTCGATTGGCCCACCATAGATCGCAGTGTGGTGACGTCATCACGATGCGCACGAACGTGGGTCGATCGATTATGGAATTGATGTGCACCACTTTGCATCGATTCTTTGGACATGTCAGAAGCCTGTTAGAATGACTGAAAGTTCTTTTTTATTTGATTGCCATTCGATTGACTCGCAATCAAATCGGTGCGAACGTGCGTGCCAATGGATTGTTAGTCGATCAAACTTAAAATCAGCATGTTTATGGCCATAGTCTCTTTCAGCATAGGACCACCTATAGAAGAGCAGGTAAGTAGTCAGGGTAATATGTCTGCTATAAGCATCATGGGAATAAGTGGGGTCTTTAGGTAAATGCCACTCTTTAAATAAGTTGCCCAATGGATGTTTATACTACAAGACGACTTCAGGCACCAGATGACTTTATTCTGACACTCGACTACTGTGATAATACCGGTGCGTCTGGTTAATGAAACGGTTCCAAATGACGTTCACGGTGTCTCCTGGCGCGGGAGACAATTATCCACAAGGAGGGATTCGTGTCTGTATCATTATCCCTAAGTGAACAGGTCTTCAGAAACAAAACACATTCCTACACTAATGACTTGCACAATCCAGCGGCAGCCAAGCGCAACGCAGCCAAGTGTGTTACTGGGTTACAGCAACATCACTACGGCAACAGGAGAGCCGTCCCTGCATCCTTGCGATAGCATCTTGCGGCCTGCGATGGTGACACGCGGAGCCGGGGGATAATCAGCTCGCCCTGCAGAGGTCACCGCCTGACGGAGTCTCTACGTCTTATTACTATGATCCATCATATGCCGCGAAGTAATAAAGCAAGACAAATGAGTCCGCATGATAACAGAGTCCAGGCAGAGCCATGGAAAACCAAGTTCTGATTTATGGTTTACTTCAATTAGTTTTATAAATTAAACCCCAAAAGAATCATTCTTTGGATGGAGTGGTGGAGTGTTAGGAACATATAAAACCCTGGCAGAAGTTCTTTGTTCCACTTTGATGCAACAAGTCAATTCAGGTGGAATTAAAAACTTTAAGGTTTAGGGTATGTCTCCACAGCGTTCTCTGCTACTGATCTTGTTCTGCATATTAGCCGGCTGATGGAGTGCAGTACTTCAACCTCCAGCCGGCGCTTCGGCAGAACACCTTGAGAACAGCCGGTCCGATAAAAAGGTATGTGGATCAGCACCCTCGGGAACCCCGCCAAAGAATGGGCTTAGCGCATGGGGGCCGACGGAGTCGAGAACACAGGAGACATACCCTTTCCACTATGCGTTAAGGAGGCACTGCATTAACGGATACAATAAACACAACACATGCGTTAGGGATCCGACAGGGATGCGTTTGTGACGTATCCTTTTTTGTGTTTGTTTTTAGCCGTGAACGGTTACATACCATTTCATTTAAATGGACTCAATTTTCTATGGGTGCGTCACTGCACCCATACTTGTGTTGGCTTACGTTGCGTTGCGTTAATGTCAACGCAGTGCCCTGATTTGATTGCAAAATCTGGGTACATGTGCTAGATACTTTTTTGCAACGTTCCCACCAACCTCCTTTGCATCTCCAGCAATGGTGATGATACCATGTTCAGGGGCTTTGCAATTAAGGGGAGGTTTCCAGAGCGTTGTCAGACCCGTCTGGACCCCTACGCTAAGCGCAGTGCCTGGTGGGAGGTCCAGACGGATCACATACACTTTAGCTGGCCAGCTGATGCGGTGTCTAGACATCCGCCGATGCAGGGGTTCAATGTACTTTACTACGTTCACCCCTGCATCAGTGGAACAGCTGAGCGTTGCAAGAACACAGCATCCACCGACCAGGTAAGTGAATGTGCTCAGTCAGGACCTTCCACAAAGTAATGCGCTTAGTGGAGGGGGTCCCGATGGATGTGGAACCCCCCCCCCCATACTATCTGAACTTACGCGACCATAATTATCTTTCTGCCTCATTAAGCAGCTGGTCAATGATGCTGTGCGTTCAAAAGAACTCCTTTGTCTTCTGGGATGAAGATATGTTTTGTTAGAATTAAGTCTAGTATTAAGGACCATAAGACGCACTTTTTCACCCTTAGGCAAAAAGTGCCTGCATCTTATGGTCCGAATGCGCCTGCGTCTTATGGTCGCACCTTGGCTTCCTGCCAGCTCTTCCGGCACAGAGATTAGCCAGGGAGCTGGAGGAGCTGTCAGTTGAGAGATGTCCGGCTCTCCCATCTGAACTGTATAATTGCCTATGCCAGCAGAGCTCAAAGTTCTGCCGCCATAAGCAATGAAGAGAGATAGATCATCTTTATCTCTCTCTCCTGTCCGTGGGAACTGCAATCACTCTGCAGCTCCCACGGACACAGTAACTGCAACATCAGCAGAGACTGAGAGCAGAGAGAGGAGAGCAGGAGACAGCCCGCCCCCCCCCCCTCCTTCCTCCTGTAGATCAGTGTGGAGAATGACATTGTGCTGTGTGTGTACTGCTGCTAGTGACACCTACTGGCTGAATTGAATATTGCATTCACTGAATTCATTGCATTAACCCAATTGATGTGAAAACTTTTTTTATTTTTTATTTCTGGTCTTATGGTCTTATGGTCCAGTGGGTCTTATAGTCCAAAAAATACGGTAAATGTACTCATACATGGGTAAATTTGTTTCCCGAATGATCATTCGGCATGTGGCGAACAATCGCTCAGGAGTCGAACACAGCCCACCTGATGCGATCAATCCCACTCCAAGAAAATGTCGATTGAACAGAGATCCAACATGTTGGTAAGTTCCTGGTTGATCGCCATTACTTTAGATGGGGACCCAGGAACCCCACCCAAAGAATTGGCAAGGGATCAAGGTGGCACACATTGATTCCCTGAATGATCGTCCAATTAGTTGCATGACCGAGCTGCCATTAATCGTTCAGGGGAATCAACCCGTGTATGGGTACCATAACGGTGTTTATTGAAGCTTGAGCTGCTTTTTTTTCTTTAATTGCCTCCGTGATCCGCTCCGTTGTCTTAGAGCTTCTGAGAAAGGATTAAGCTGTAATCTGCGGGTATTATCTCCCTCTCAATGGAGTGGAAAAATCAATAATAAACAAATGTGAAAATACCTTTGAGAAACACAAATCTGTTCAGAGTCATTAAAAACGAAACAGTCAGACCGGACCGGCCTATCGGTCTTTATCCGCCATCAATATCCAAGGTTTCCAGTTTCCATAGTAACATTTTGTGGCCAACTGACTTTTGAGGATTCCAACTCCCAGCCACCAAGATGTGTTACACTTCAAAAACATATTACCATTAAAAATACAAACGGAGTCCTTGTCCTGCCCTTCTCGTTAATAATTGTTTTGGTCTTTGTAAGGGCTTGTTTCAACTTGTGCGGCTGCCGGCCGCGCGATTGCAGCCGCTTAGATTCGCCCCCGCTAAGAACCGCATCTTATGCGGTTGTTCGCTGGGGCCATTCACCTCTATTGCCGCGGTCAGTGCTGGGCCGGGGACTAGCCCATTCAACTACATGGGCGCAGTTTCGTCCGCCATGTAGTCAACCGCGGGCTTCCGCACAAGTGGAAACAAGCCCTAAAGAGGCTCAATAACATACCTACCCTGCTGTGAATAAAACCAGATGATGTACCCCAATGCCAATGATTTCACACCATCAACAATGTGGATGTTGTTAGGCTATGTTCCCACTAAGGCAATCAGCTGTGGCATGGACGGAATTTTAATCGCACGTGATGGTCGTGACTGATCGCATCCATTTAGTTGAAAGTGCTGGTCCCCACTTCAACTAAAGGCAGAGATCTGGCGTGCACGTTGGGTGGCAGGCCATCTGAAACGCGGTCATTTAAAGTGCGCCCATTCACTCTTTATGGGTGTGATAAGCCGGGGTACCTGCAGTCCAAATGTCAACCTTTGCTTACCAGCGTACTACTTACGTGCACCCCTGTGAATGGCTATTACCACAGCTCAATGAAGACATGGAATGTCAAATCTGGTGTGGAGGAACTCAGGTGGCCTGTACAGAACAGTTTCCTCAAAAATAAGACCGTGTCATATTCATTTTTGCTCCCAAAGATGCCCTCCGTCCTATTTTCGGGGGATGTCTTATTTTTCCATGAAGAAGAATACGGCACTGGGGTATCAGGGTGGGGGAAATCACTTAAAATGACACAAGGGGGTGAGAAGGGGGGAATCAAAATGGCACAGAAGACTCAGAGGGGGGATTACCATTTTAGTAACCCCTTCTGATCCTCCTGTGTCATTGTGATTGCCCCTCTGATCCCCCCTGTCCAGAGTTACAGTACCGTATCTTCAGGGGTGCCTTATTTTTGGGGGAGGCCTTATTTTCGGGGAAACAGGGTAAGCAGCAAGGTCACCATGTGTAGGTCAGGTCTTCTCATCCACCATCAGCACCTGACCTCACAACACTGAATGAGAAGACTTAACTATAGACACACTATGGGTATGGGGAGAGATGATTGTAGGTGCTCCGTGGATTAAGAGAAGACATTTACGCTCTGGAAGTCTCCAACAAATATATCCAACAGTAGAAGTGGAATTTATTCTAAAATATCTGTGTTAAAGGGCAAAAGGAGGAATCATGAAATCCAAATGAATGAAAGTGATAGTATCTGCCTCCCTACGCGCTTCGCAGGGCTTGTAGACATCAGCAAAGCGTGTAGCGGAGCATTTCATGGCAGTCGTTTTAATTAGATCCTCAGATGGTAAACCACAATGGCGGAGTATAATTACCGTGCGCTCGGAGCAATGCCTCCGCCGTGAACAGGGGGGCCTGCAGCATGTCAGCCGTTTCCACTATCAGCATGTCCTTCAGGCGGCGCAGATCTTGCAGACGAAGTCCTTCATATGGCTTCAGGTGGAGAGACGACAGAAAGAAAGACATTTATCAACATTAGGTCATAGGAAATGGGGAGACAACATCTTATATTATATTTTCCATGGATTTAAAAAAAGAAACGACAATTTAGGATCTTGGGTTAGAAATTATCTAGACACAGAAATGCTAATAAAGTGAAATTCAATGGCGACACCCTGTGCCCCTCTCGATATCGAACTATTTTCATCGATCGAACCATGTGTGCAGTATGTGATTTAATGCGGTTTTAAACTCAAATGTAAAAAACACACATACATTAAACAGACACAATACTCACCTGTCAGCAGTTCAGATCCTGGAAAACTGCTACACAAAAAAACCCCCAAAACATACTCACCTCCTCTCCTTGCAGTTCTCATGCTGGCATCTTAGCTCCTGGAGACCTGCAGCTACTTCCACCCTCACTGCCCCCCCTCCTCCCCATATCCACTCTACCTCCCCCTCCCCTTCTTGTCTCTTCTCTGTCCGTGTGAAGGGGGGAATCAGCTGCTGACGAGTTCCTGCCTAGGAGAGATGTCCCAGACACCACTTCGGCTGCCTAGGCGCTACTTAAGGCAGTGGGAGGGGAGCACTCGTAACAAGCTCCCCTCCTGCTGTCAGAAAAAGATTTTATTTTTACAATTAAGGACCTCAGCAGTATCGGGTGAGCTGCAGCTGATACTGCGGAGTGACCTCCTAGGTGGTATGTCCGCTTTAAGTTTGACTTTGTAAACTTTGATCGTTTTAAGTCGATCTAAAGCAAACATCGAACCTTGTATGCCTAGTTTTATTGTTCAAAAGAAAAAAAATCTCCCTCTATGTAACAGTCTCTATGGTTAAGTGGGGGTGAACCTATGGCACAAATGAAAGAGGAGGCCCTCGGGGAACACTCTGTGGGCATATGTGCTGTCAGCCAGCACAGAGTCGGGGGGAGAGGAGAGAACTGCAGCCTACTAGCTCTCTGTGTGGTCAGTTCTCTTCTCCCTCTTCTGTATGCACACAGTGATCCCACTATTTCTTAGAACTGCCAGACAATCAGAAGGCTGGGGGAGGGTGGGGGCCTGTGTGTGTGTGTAGATATATAAAATGCAAGACTAGTGTGTATGTTTGTGTGTCTATGCGTCCACTAATTTTTCTCTGTGCTGGTGCGATGGTGGGCAACTTTCAAGCAGTTTGCCTGTGGCGTAGGGCGTGGGAACACGCCTTTTAATCACAGTTACAAAGACACAGAGACGCATCCATTGACGATCAATGGACACAGCACAATGGACACAGCACGCCACTTTAAGAACATGGAGTGGACAATGTCCTATTCATCAGAACGGGAAGTGTCCTCTCTGGGTCTTTTGCCTAAATGATGCATGTCTCTGTGTGATTGGTGTGTGTGTATGATGGATATGAGTCTGCATGATTGATGTGTGCATGATGCATCTGTGTGAATAATTTGTGTGTGTATGTGATTAATGTATATGTATGATGTGTGTGTGTGTGATTCAGGTTAAGTTGCCATGTTGGCACTTTGTGATAAATAAATAGGTTTTGGGTTTCACTGTTGGCACTGTTTTGTCTCCAAAAGGTTCACCAACACCGCTATAGTATTTGTAGACGTTGAAGGGAATAGATGACACCCTCAGAGACCTGGGCAGGATATTCCCGACCACGATATTGAAGCCTGAACTTTACCACTATACAAGGACCTATTTGGTTTTAGTGGACACATTACTACATACCCATTAGGCTGATTTATGCCTCGGATGTAAGCCCTTATTCCAGACCTACAGCCTTCCTGACTTAGGGGGAACAGTCCATGCGTTTTTACTACAGACTGGATCCTGGCCCTGACCTGGTTCTCACTTATGGTCCAGCCCACCCCTATCTACCCAGACCAGGTGGCTCAAATGTGGGCGCATACAAGCCACCTGTTGTCACATACACCTTTGAAAACTGTCTCTGATTTAATCCAAGACTGGATCCCTGAAGAAGCCCAGATGGGGCAAAACGCATTGGATATATTACTTGGATAATTTGGTTTCACATTAGACTATTACATTGAGTTCTCGGGTGTGGAGAGCTAATCATAGATTCCCCTACTCAGCAGAACTCGTCAGCCACATATCTATTTGTAAGATTTGTTTTTGGATATATGTTGTTGAATTCATGTCCACACAGGTCATGTATGATGACCTTAGTGATTACTACAATAAACACATCTGACTTCCCATTTTTGTAAATTTGTGGGTTTAAAGTCCCTAGACAGTGATTGTTAAATGTTTATCTGGTGCCTAAATTATTTACGCTATAGTATTTGTATCTCAGTTCCTGGATGAGTAAATCAGCAGACTATGGGGTATACGAACGGTTATTAAGACAGAACTCCAGGTAAAAACATGACTACCGTATATACTTGAGTATAAGCTGACCCGAATATAAGCCAAAGTACCTAATTTAAAAAAAAAAAAACTAGAAAAACGGAATGACTTTAGTATAAGCCTGGGGAGGAAAATGCAGCAACTAAGGCACAGAAACACACAGCAAATGTACTTTTGTTTTGAGGTTTAATTATTTAATTTAGCAGGTTTGCTAGTTAAAGCGGTTTTAAACTCAAAATAAAAAAAGACACATACATGACATAGATATAATAGTCATCTGTCAGCAGTTTACATTTACGAAAACTGTAACACAGAAAAAAAAAAATCATAATTGCCTTCCACACTTTTTCATTCTGGACAGCCCCATGTTTAGTACTGGCGAAGTGAAGCCATTTCCGCCAATACTTCCTGGTAACAATG
>CM070036.1:150183405-150198719 GCA_036250615.1 Ptychadena robeensis | reverse complement strand
TAGTGCTGGGTCCTCCCTGATAGAATACATAGTGATTGAAAGGATTAGAAAGCTCCTCATTACATGGTTTTGGTAGAAGAAAAGTTGGTTGTATAGAAATTGTATGGTACGATTGAAAGGTGTATGGGGGGGGGCTTTTCCCCTGAGCAGCTATTTACATATGGGAGGAGATATCAGTCTGTGTCACATACATTTATTACTGCAATGCAGAATGTTAATGTAAATACACAACTCATGTTATCAATGCATTTAGCTATTAGTGTTGTGAGCTCTGTTGTTGTGAATATCTAATGTGACCCCTTCCATCCTTAAATCGCTGGGTGAGTTTAGGCTTTTGAGGTAGTATGAGTTGTGTATTCATATTCTTCATTGCAATAAAAAAGTTGTGACTTCTCCCATGTAAATCCAGTGTTTCCCTAAAAGCAAGACATAGCCAGAAAGTCTTATTCTCCCTGCGCTTCTAATATAAGCTCCCAAAAATAAGATCTGTCCTGTCCCAGAGACTGCTGCCGTATTTAAGGAAGACCTGACAGGAGGCGACCTACCTGAAAATAAGCCCTAGTGTATTTTTTGCACCTAAAATTAATATAAGATGGTGTCTTGTTTTTAGGGAAATATGGTAGTTATTATTATTATTTGGAGATACAACACAGTATAACACACAGGTACAGGTATGACACAGGCGGAGTAGAGGACCCTGCCCGGTTGGGCTTACAGTCTAATAGGTTGGGGAACAAGGTATACAATAGGTGGGGGGATGGGACTGGCATGGTGGTGATGTTAGGAAGAAGATGGGTAGGAGAGGCTGAAGAGGGGGGTTTTTAGGGCTTTTTTGAAGGTGGCAAAGGTAGGAGCAAGTCTGATGGGGCGAGGGAGGGAGTTCCAGAGAGTAGGAGCGGCCCTAGAGAAGTCTTGGAGCCGCGCATGTGAGGAGGTTATGAGTGGGGATGTCAGTAGGTGACTGGAGGAGTGGAGGGGGCAGTTAGGGGAGTATAGTTTCTCATGGATAAGTTGTTAGTGCCAGATTGTAAAATGTGTTTCTCCATATGTTTGTCAGTATATTCAGAGAATGGGTACTGATAGTGTATAGACACATGCTAAAGTTTGCACCCTGCTGGAACTAAGCCTTTCCCTCCTGGCACTGGCCTTTTGGCTGGGGGAATATAGAGTGAATACTGCATGGTCCAGTTCTGTCTACCTTGCTGGAACATTCTGTATATTTACTTGATATGTGGATGGCTGTGTCTCTGATTCTATTTTATTTTTCCACTTTTATTTCCAAAACGAAGATGTGCGTCTTATGGTCCGGTGCGTCTTAGTGCGACACAGTCGTTTTTTGTGTTCTAGGACGCTTTCTTTTAGTTGTCAGAACTTTCTTTGGTAGTTTTAGTCTTAGAAGTCACCTCTGCGCAGTGCCTGGCCGCTCATGGAACATTAATGGGACCTGAGTTGTTTTATCTCTCCCCGGCGACGTGCCCAGTTTACCTCTGCTCCGGCGTCTTCTACCAATTAACAGTCCTGCGCGGCTGTATCCCCGCAGAGCGGTGCGCCGAAACCCGGAGACTCTGCTAATTACATCGGCATTATGCAGGAGCACCTGGAACGTGGCCCGGGATTATTAGGATCATGCTCGCCAGTCACAGGCTATAATTATTATTTCTGGAGGGAAATAACAAACGTACTCGGCTTTACATGTGGAGGGGAGATGAAACCGACCATTTCCTGTTGATTAAACTGGCAATATGCAAATAGGTGAATTCAGATAAAAAAATGGACAATACAAGTTGTAAAGGAAATAAAATCGCATTCTTTGGCTCCATGCTTGTCCTGGATCTGTCACCCGGGAATAGTGAAGTCAGAGGCGGCCAGGCATACTAAGGGCTATGTTTTCACTATACGCCGGGACCCCTCTGCTGAGCGTATTGCTTGCCGGGGATCCCCACGAAGCACATAGACCTTACCTGCTCGGCGGATGCATCCGCCGAGCAGGTAAGGTCTATGTGCTCCGTGGGGATCCCCGCCAAGCAATACGCTCAGCAGAGCGGTCCCGGCGTATAGTGAAAACATAGCCCTAACTTTTTTAGCAGGAGGTCTGCAGTGGCTGATATATACTGTATATACAGGGGTGCACAGAAGTGGTACTCTGGTACTCAAGAGGGGCCAAAACCTAGCTCTGCGTACCGGCATTATTGTTATCGGGGCGGCCGCAGCTACATGTATACAATTTATGTCACTTGGATAACTGCAGGGAAACATGAATAACTATGAAAGGTCGCAGGTAGGGGGGTGACATTGGGAATGTGAATTAATAATCCAAAAAATAAGATTGGACTTTTAAGGGTGTTTGAGATCTGGGGCATAAAAGTAGGTATATGTAAGGGTAATTTGACAAGAGAAAAGCACTGTGTGACAGCTGGAATATGACTATGAAAGGATGACATTTAGATCTTATATCATTTAAGGGAACAACGGCACCATCATACCAGCTCAGAGGTAAGTCAGTCCTTGATTTTACATATAGATTTTTATAGATCTTGAGTATACATCCGCTTAAACTTCAAAGTTAATTTGCAAACCTAAATGTGCTAGAGCAATCATTTTTTAAAAAAAATTTCCCACAACGCTTCTCTACATCTCCAGCAGTTTTGGGGATGATACCATGTTCAGGAGTTCACAATTAATTTACTAATCCGCTAGTGGAAATGACTTTCCCGAAACAAAAGCTCATTTTCATGTTTCTGAGCCTTCGCTGCTCCATTTTCCTAGGCTTATACTCGAGTCATTCAGTCCCTCCAGGTGTGTTTTTGGTCATATTAGATGCCTTGGATTGGCTTATACTCTAGTATATACGGTGTGTGTCCTATGGACTGTTGTTAGAAATACATTCCTAGTTTTTCAGTTGTGACTCATTCAGTGTTTCTCTCCCCGCAGGCTGGCAAAGCCCTTTCTTTAACATTGTGGATCCAGCAATAGGAAGATTAGCGCCATGGGCAGCTCCAGTGACACAGAAGATGTCCACGTGGCCGTCATCCGCCCCAAGAACACTGCAAGCCTCAATTCACGGGAATACAGAGCTAAACTATATGAAGTAAGCGGGTCTTGTCTTTGAGAACATAGAGACGCAGTGTTCTCCTCAGAGCAGATTGGCCGGGCGGCCCGCCCGGGAGATTTTAGTCCCCGCCCGGCACACAAGTCCTCCGCGGCGAGCACCCTGACAGGCGGCGCCTCCCATTCTTCAGGAGCGCGCCACAGCCACTGAAAGACTCCGGCCCGCGGCACACTACCGGAGCCGCGGGCCGGAGTCTTTCAGTGGCTGCGGCGCGCTCCTGAAGAATGGGGAGGCGCCGCCTGTCAGAGGAGTTGTGTGCTGCCGCTGGCCGGCAGCCTTTCAGAGAGGCCGCCGGACCGGTGCAGGCGGCGCGATGACGTCATCGCGCCGCCCGGCTGAAAAAAAATTCTGGGGAGAACACTGGAGACGGTTGGAGTCAAAGCACTGCATGTGCACAACATATACACTGCAGTATGCAGAAATCCTGCATTTGTCTGACTATAAGACGCACTCTTTTCCCATTAAAATCAATGGGGAAATGTCCTTATGGCAGTGGGGGGCGCGAAGGTATTCCAAGGGGGCACTGGCCCTTTTTCAGAACCTGTGTTTGAATAGAGAGGGGGGCTCGATAATGTTCCTAAATAGAAAAGGGGACCCTGCAAGGAAAGTTCCAAACATCCTGGAAACGGAAGCTCTGCATCCCAGGAGACTGGAATTTGTTTCATTACATTCAGCCAAGCCAAAAGGCCACTGCCTAGAGCCTAGGTGCCCAACCTGTGGCCCGGGGGCAGCATGCGGCCCTTTGGGCGTTGTTTGGCGGCCCCCCCTTGGTCCTCCACATGCAGCCCCCAAAACCAAACTGTTAATGCATAGGACATAGCAACTCACCTGTGAAGTGTTCACTCGCTGACCCAGCTTTCCTAATCAACTTTGGCGGTCCTACATCAGTAAAATTGTGATGTTGATCAGGGAAACCAGGTCTACATATGAGCACTGCACCCAGGGGCAGGAGGGGGGTTAGGTGCTGTCGGGTTTTGACTGCCTGGCGGGATCTGGTCCACCGCCTGCTGAGATATGTCGACAGGGGGAGGGTCTGGATCGATGGTATGTGCGGCCCTTTAGTGATGCAGAGGGCCGCACTTGTGGCCCTACATATCAACTCAGTTGCCCACCACTGGCCTAGAGGGAGATCACCCTGACCAACTTATGGAAAGACACATTTTTCACAATCTGGCATTAACAACATACCCACGAGCAGCTATTTTCATATGGGAGTCTGTGTTGCCAAATTACCGTATTTTTCGGACCATAAGTCACACTTTCCCCCCAAAATCGGAGGGGAAAAGTGCCTGTGTCTTATGGTTCATATGCACGAAAATGATTAGCCAGGGAGCTGGAAAGTTGAGAGATGCTGGTGTCCGGATCTCCCATCTGAACTGTATCATTGCTTATGCCAACAGAACCCTGCTGGCAAAAGCAATGAAGAGAGAGAGATCGATGAACTGGCATCTTTTCCTCTCTCTGTGTCAGAGGAGACTGCAGCTTCCACGGACACAGAGTAGAGGAGAGACTGGGCAGCTGTCTGCCCGCCTCCGCATCCCAATCAGTGTGGAGGGGATGTAAGGTGCTGTGCTAGTACTGCTGCTAGTGACATCTAGTGGTTTAATTTTATATTGCATTCTTTGAATATATTGCATCGACCCAATTGATGTGAAAATATTTAAAAAAAATTTTTTCTGGTGCTCTGCTCTAAAAACTTGATGCGTCTTATAGTCCGAAAAAAATATGGTGTTTTACATTCTGTAAATACACAACTCGTGCTACCTAAATATCCTGAAATTCACCCAGCTATTGTTACTGTTGTTAGCTCGGTCTGTTGCTATGAATTAAAGCTTTTTAGATAGCATGAGTTGTGTATTTACATTAACATTCTGCATTGCAGTAAGGAAATGATGTGACAGACTAATTTCTCCTTCCATATGTAAATAGCTGCCCATGGGTAAGTTTTTAGTGCCAGAATGTAAAATGTGTCTCTCTATAGGTTGGTCAGTGGGTTCAGAAAATGGGTTCTTCTAGAGTATAGACACATCAGTAAAGGCTCAGCCTTTGCTGGTACTAAGACCTCCCTCCTGGCACTGGCTTTTTGACCTGACTGGAGTAAAAAGTAGTGTATACTACATAGTTCAGCCCTGCACACTTTGCTGGGACATGCTGTATGTTCCCTTTATATGTGGATGGCTCTTCTCTGACCGTTCTCTATCTAAAGCAGTGGTTCTCAACCTTTTTAGATCTGCAACCATGGAAGTGACGTTGCAAAGTTAGGAGGAAAGGGGTCTTCCTCTCCCTCCTAACCTCCCATCCCACTCTGTTGCTTTCAGGAAACATGGCGACCCCTGTGAAATGGTCGTTTGACCCCCTAGTGGGTCCCGACCCACAGTTTGAGAACCACTGCTCTGAAGCAATGGGGTGCGTCTTATAGTCCAGTGTGTCTCAAAGTGCGAAAAAAATCTGGTAAACCCCCAAAAAGTTTAGATCTTCTGACTGAGAGTAATAGCTAAATATTTATTAGAAATTCTGAGGATTTCTGTGATGAGACCAAACATGTGACAAACATTGCTCACCGATTGCAGATATTAATGATCGAGGTGCCGGTGGAGGGGCAGAAGAAGAAGAGAAGGAAAATGTTACTGGAAACCACACTGCAAGGCGAGAAAGACAAATCCCAGGAGATCCTCCAGTACGTGTTGGAATCCACCAAACTGAACTCGCCAACCAACCAAGGGGTGAAAGGTGAGCCGGGGTCCGGAATAGATCTGAGAATGGACATCATTTGTGACAAGCTCAACGCAGTGGCATCAGTAGGTGTGGTGTCACCTGGTGCCGGAAACGCATGGTATATGGCTGGCTGAAATATGGGTGTCAAATTGTCTGGTATAATGTATGTCTTCACTGCTTTTTTCGCCCCCCCCCTGCGCTCGGCTTGTTCGGAGCCGATCCACATACCTTTCTACCAGACCAGATGTTCTCAGGGTGTACTGTTGATCCGCTGGCCGGAGGTTGACGTACTGCATTAAGTTAACCTCTGCATCGGTGGATCGGCTCAACACCATGTGAACAGAGGATCCGTTGGGACCCCCGCCAAGCACTTAACACAGGGGGCCCTGACAGATAACACAATGCAGTGGAGGCATACCCTTAGGCTGAAGTTTGATTTAACTTTGCTTGGGCAGTTCTTACCTGTCAACTTGAACGTCCAAGAATAAGGGAAAAATACAGGAAGTGACGTCCCTGATGTCACTTCCGGTATTTGGAATGTTGCTGTTCCTCATTCAAGATACAGGAAGTGGTATCACTGATGTCACTTCCAGTATCGTAAGGCCTCTCTTCCATTTAGGAATCCCTCTCCCTGCTAAGGTGCCCCCGCACATTATCAGCACAAGCGGGGTGGGAACTTGTTGACTAGTTGACAGGCACACTCCATTATTAACGAACAATGCGGGATATCCAGGGGAGGTGCTGCAGGAACGGACCAATGCCTCAGGACCCTACACAGTGGGGAGGACAAGGTGCACATGTAACACTGATATTGCAGCCGAGGCTCTTGAGGGATATTGGTGTCCCGCACCTCTTGCACAGCAATGACTCCATTGGTTCAAGATATTTGTTTGGTTTCATTGGTACAGTATGTGTGCTCTGGCATCCCCCTGTAGTGCCAGATGCATGATGTAGAAAAAACTTTAAGTGGATACATATGTTTGTCAATGCGGGGATGCTCAGTCAAGCAGGTGACCCCGGTCTCTGTTAAACTTTACGCTAAACTCAACCCCTGACGTGGATCCCCTTGTTCTGATTCTGTAAATGAGATCACCTACGATCCTAACAAGGGGAGTTATAGAACACTTCGGCCTGTTTCTCTTATGTTGGCCCTGAATTTCTTTGTGACCTGAGTTGCATTTCCTGTTGTGAACCATAACCCCATTGTCCTGTGTGTTTCCTTCTTCAGGGAAGAGGGTGGTGTTGATGAAGAAGTTCCCCCTGGAAGGGGAGAGGGCCGGGAAAGAAGCCACTCTGTTCCTGGTGCCGGCCTCTGTTAAAGGTAAACCTTGTTGTATTATTCCTTTTGTGTGAGAAGGAGAATAAAAGCTGTATATCCGGACACAATTCCCATCTTGTAGACCACAGGTGTCCCCATTGATGTTTATTCACTTTCTTTTTTGTAATGATATCTCTGAAATGTTTTTTTTTTTTTTTCACACAAACCCACACAAAAATTGTTCTATCAGATCCAACTGGTAAGGACCTATGGGTAGCTCTTGAATTGTGTTTGGCATTTAAATATAATTACAACCAGGTAAAATCAAGTAACACAAGTTTATTCATGTATCATAGACCATGGGGTCAGAAGAGTAATTCAGAGATCTCCAACCTAGTGAAGTATCCTCCTGGTCTGTTTAGACCGCATCTTGAAGTACCAATACCACCCACTAAGAGGGACCACCAGCATTGGATTACAACAGTTTATAATGTGGAGGTTCAGACCAGTAAGATGCTCCACTAGGTTGGCAATCTCTGAATTACCCTGAAAAGTGGCGGGGAGAGACTTCTTACAGCTCTGGCCCGGCAGCCTCTCCAAGTTCGGGACCCTCTTTGGAGGGGCGCCCACCCTGGTCCCTAGTAATTGGGAGACCTGGCTCCGGTCAAGGTCACCTGGGCAATGGGACACTTGACGGTCAGAGGACTTCGGCTGTTTGACCCATTAGTCACCCCTTTTTGAGGAAAGAATCCCCCCCCCCCCCCAGCCGTGCCCAGTTAGGACATCTGATGGTTGTGGATAGAGGGTGTGCGGACCTCAATTATCGGCGAGTGGAGCCTCACTTAACAACCAAGGGACCGCACTCAATTTGTTAAGAGATACTCATTGTATGAGCTTCTGGAGAAGATACTTATCGGCGAAACGCATTGAGTAACAATACATAACTATGAATATGAGATGATGAGATGTACACTGAGAAATTTATTATGAATATTGTTTATAACTAAATTTGGAAACACAATATAAATGAACTTGTGTTACTTGATTTTACCTGATTGTAATTTTATTTGAATGCCTAAAAAATCCCCCCCCCCCACTTCCTGCATGTAGGTCCGTCACTGGGTGCTAGCGATCTCCCGCAGGCACTGCGCCGTGATTCAAACCATCGCAAAACGCCATAGTGCATACATAGCCTCAACGTGGGGGATGTGTTCATTGGATGCGCTGACGCAAGCAAAATGTGGAGACAAAGCCTTACATTGATATGGCCTCTTCAGAAACTTTGTGTTTTTATTTTTTTGGTTTCAGATAATTCAAAGACGTCCTACAGCCCAGGCGGCCCGGTGTTCTACTGCCTGCAGGATATAATGAGGGTGTGCAGCGAGACCAGCGCCCACTTCTCCACCCTCACTGCACGCATGCTTCTTGCCTTGGATAAGTAAGAACTATGTGTCTGTGTGTGTTTCTTTTTTTAATATATCCTTTTTTTTTTGTAGGCAGGATTCATATAGATCATACTCGGAACACTCACCTGCTAGAATACTCCAGTGTTTACCCCCTCCCAGCGGTCAGCCCATAAATGGGCCTGGTATTCTGCTTGTTTTCCCCTCCTCCCATCTACACATGGGCTGGCAAACCAATGCCCCTCCGTTAACTTGGAGGTCTATGGCACACCCCTGCCCCTCCTGTGTCACCGATGATTCTGAAGGTGCAGTGCCAGAATCGATTGGCGGGTCCCCTGTGATTCAGAATCGCCATGGTCTTGTCTAGGATATGTAGGTTTGCACGATCCCAGCTCGGACAGATCATCCGAACTCTGGACAATCCCAGCTCGTCTCAACCACTTGGGAGGTTAAAATGCAAACCATGTCATTAAAGTATGGATTAGAATTGAGCCCAACACTGGTATATAAAAAAATATATATAAGCAGGACCTCTCTGATGCTGTCCCCGCAGATTCTTTGGTCTGTGATTCATTTCTGATTTCCATGCGGTGTCACTCTGTTTACCTAGTCTCACCCCAATGCATTATGGCCATACCCCTCCCCTTGGAAACACTTTGGCCTTACCATTTTCATGGGGTCAATAGAACATGAATTGCCACCATGCTTTAATATCTGCTTTCTGAGGTGTGAATGAGCAGTGATGATAGTGTTGTGGAGGCCTGACTTCTGTCCTTCTACTCACCCGGCTGTCATTGAAGATGTCATGTCCATCTCCAATGACAGCCAGGTGAGTAGAAGGACAAAAGTCACCCCTCTTGAAAAAAGGTTGCAGAAACGTCTTCTGCTTTGTACTGAGTCAGTGTGTTTTTTAAAAGTAAGGGTCCTTATACACCTTTAGATCATTGTCAGATTTCCTTTTAGATCTCCTATTTTACCAAAACAATGTAATATGAGGGACTTTCTAAACAATCAAGTCTACCTGTGTTTGATCGCAGAGGACCCGGCACTACATAGTTGTTGGTAGATCTAAAAAATATCTGGCAGAGAGATCTTAAGGTGTATGGCCAGCTGTTATGACAGGTTTATGTTAAAACGAATACAGCCGCAACCTCTGGGGGTTGACATGCTGAGATATGACATTACTGCTGTGTTTAGATGTTTCCTGTTACTATGGAGTGATGGTAATGTGTGTCTCTTGTGGGCTCTTCTCTGTGCAGGTGGTTGGATGAGCAGCACACAAAGTCTCACGCCATATCTGCTTTGTTCCGTCCATCCCCTCTGGAGAGGATAAAATCCAACATCACCAATCCAGCCTACTCCTCAGAAGATGGCCAGTCTGAAGACTCTCTGCACATGGGCTACACGGCCCTCGAAATCAAAAGCAAAATGATGGCGCTGGAGAAGGCAGACGTATGCATATACAATCCTCTCTTTGGGTCTGACCTGCAGTACACCAACAGGGTACAAGTTTCTCCTATTTCTCTGTTTGCCAAAATAGACATTCTAGTCGGTGACTGACCTGACCGATCAGGGGAATTGCACCAACATGTTGTTAGTTGTAATGCTTATCCATGGCAGGTTTTTATGTCTACCTTCTGCAGGTATAGGGAGATTTAGAGTGTGCTCTTCTTCACCAGTTAGATAACCTGTAGCACTTCCTCCCCTATATGAACCTGGTGTTGCATGGCCTTTACTACCCATGTATAGTTTACCGCTAGGTGCAATCTGTTTGGCTGTTTATTGGAAATCTGACCTGTGCTTTGTTTCTGACCACTCTCTCTGCCGCCTGAATTGACCCTGCTTGGACCTGACTACACCTTTGCCTGACCTTTCTAAAAGCTAGTTCAGACTCTGACCCATGCTTTGTATCTGACCATCCTTTGCTGCTTGGAACTGACTTTGCTCCTACCTCAGTGTATCCAGTACTGTGTCTGTGCAGTGGTGGTTGCCATAACCCACCAACTGGCCTTGTTTGTGAGTTCCTGGTCTTTGCCAATCCCTGTCTGTCATTCTGTGTGCATGTAATACCTGGAGCAAACCGGGGCTTGTCCATAGGGGAAGAGTCTGGTGGAGATTGAGGGATTGTTGTCTGGGCTACATTGACTTAAGGCCAGGACCTAACAGCCCCTCCAGCTCTGACCTGTTAGAACTGCAGTGGACAAGCTGGGTTCGTCAGGCAGAGATTGAAGCCACAGGAGAGAAAACTCAGTGCTCCGTGTGTGTTCGATCTAATGAAGCAGCTACAGGAGAATGGATCACCCCCCCTCCTCTGTCCTATGTAACCTGGTACATCTGCAGCGCCATCTAGTGGTTGCAGTGCTAATTTACCTGATAAAGTGAATTATTTATTAAAATCCTCATCATCTGATATTGTGAGTTTTTTCACAAAGCATCTGAACATGTTGTTATATCCAGGATGACACCAGACTCCTGTATGGGACAGACTTTGGGAAGCTTCAGGCCTACAATGTAAAAAAAACTTTTTTCCATTAAAGTCTATGGTGCGCTCTTGGTACAGAAATCTGCACCTCAGCAGTGCGCTAGGGGGGTGAACATCAAAACTCCTCAGTTCAGAATTTGTTGAAGGACTCTCCTGGGTCATCTTTGACTTTTAACATTGAAGTCTCACATGGATATAACTCCATTTTCCTTTTTTTTGTAGGTGGATAAAGTGGTAATAAACCCGTATTTTGGACTTGGAGCTCCGGACTATTCCAAGATCCAGATTCCGAAGAGAGACAAGTGGCAGAGGAGTATGAGCAGCGTCATGGAGGATAAGTAAGTCTCTTGTGTTTTATCTGCTTATAGTACTTGAAGGTTCTCATGGACAATAGTAGGATGTGCTGGTTCTGTCCTCCAGGACTCATGTCTGCGTGCTTTCACATTAGCATGACTTGACTTGGCTGAGCATTTTTTTCTTGATGAGAGGAGCAGGAGGAAACCCAGGATGATCATTGTGTTGCTAACCCTGGGAGAGTAGAAACGACCTTTTGCTTAGTTGGTTGCACGGTTGAACAGTGGAGTGGGTGGTAGTCATTCTGATGGACAACTATTGCATTGTACCGCAAAGTACAATAACTCCCTACCATATATACTGTATTTTTCGTGCCTGGCCATAAGACTCACCCAGTTTTTAGAGCAGGAAAACTAGAAAAGGAATATTTGAAGTGTTCAATCATTAACTACCCTAGTGTTCTGCCCAAACCGCGCAGTTTTTACATAGTACACAGCATAAAATGCCCACCCTTGTCCACGTCGCTGGCGTCATTAATGACGCTGGCTGTGTGGGCTGGAAAGCCAACGCCCCTCCAATAACATGGAGGTCGATGGCTCGGCCCCCCATTCCCTGTCAACGTGACTCAATGGAGGTGGTCGTGTAACCCCAGGAATGCTGCGGCCGCAGAGAAAAGCGCCACAGCTTTCCAGGGATATGCATGTGACTCCAGCTTGTCTGGAGTTTGTTTTTAAAACTAACTCCACATGAGCTGAGCTAGTCATTAATACTAGGGAGCTTAATCTTTATCGGAAAAAGTCCTCAATGCAATACCAATCTTAGCCACCAGGTGCCCCCAGTGAGCACTTGCCATCAGTGTACAGATGACATCAGGGCTTCCTTCTCGCACATTGGGGAAGGGGGGGCGCGGAAGGGCACGCTGTATGCATCCAGACTCCGGAGTCTGGCTGTGGTATGTCCTAACTGTGCGTCTGCCCTGCCATGATGGGCTCCTTGCCTGCCTTCCTGGGCACTGAGCGGCATCACAGGAGGCTGACTGAATGAACTCATGTTGGGCAAAATATTCTTTTACCACTCTTTCAGACCATAAGGCGCATCCTCACCCCTGCCCCCCCCCCCCCCCCCCCCCCCCCCCCCCCCTCTTCTCGTCCAAAAAATACAGTATACCATTCATAGTTTTCCATCATCTCTGCTAATGTTATATGTGCATCTCCACATCTCAACCCCCATCCCTTCTGACTGGAAAAGCTCCTGCACATCCCTACCTGCCCCTTGCACAGTCATGTAATCAGTCCATCATGACGATAGTCCGGTAGTGAGGGCAGAATTGGCCCCCACAAGTATCAAAGCTTGTGTTGCACTCTTGTGGCTTCTTTATTTATTGATTATTGTTTTAACTTGTCTTGTTTTTTTTTACGATTTAATTTAACTTTTTAAATGTTTAAAAAAAATAATAATTCTATGTTCAAATAGACACTTGTAGATCTTTAATGTGTGTTCGGTTCTGTCCACTAGAGAGCGCCAGTGGGTGGATGATTTCCCTCTGCACCGCAGTGCCTGTGAAGGGGATGCCGCGCTATTAAACCAATTATTAGACGAGGGATTTTCAGTCAACCAGCTTGACAATGATCAATGGGCCCCAATCCATTACGCTTGCTGGTGGGTATTCTGTTTATTTTCATTGTATAACCGCAGGATCCTCACAAAAACCTGATATACATCAGTCTCTGATCATCTTTAAATGCTTAATATGAGCCAAATAGTAACAAATAAATAGAAGAGGCAATCGTCGCTGTAAGCAGTGAGTGTTGAATGGTTTCATTTTAGTAAGTAAAGCACATATTGCTTTTCTGAATAGCTTCTTTTTTGGGGGCATAAATTAAAATATACCCCCCCCCCCCCTTTTCTTTAATGTAGCTGGCAATGTTTATATTGGACAAAGTGCCAAACTGTTCTGCCTGGTGCTGCACGTCCTCTGTATGCAAAACATCACAGCTTGGTCCTTTGTCCAGTACACATTTGCACCACAGCCTGATTCATACATCTATATCAGTGGTTCTCAACCTCTCTAGATCCGCGACCCCGGAAGTGACGCCACAAAGTGTCACATCCTGTATTTGTAAAGGGAATGTTCCGGTGCGGAGTGTCAATTCCGCATTCCAAATACTGGAAGTTACACTCAGTATAATGTCCACCTCTTATGTTTCACCCCCCACATGTGATGATGAGGAGGGAGAGTAATGCCTCATCCCTCCCAAGTCAGTTACTCTTCCACCTAAGGGTATGTTTCCATTGAAGCGTTCCCGTGCGGTTGCAGCCGCGCATCTGAACGCATGCCATAGTTGTCGCGCGTTTTTGCGACGCATTTTTTTTTTTTTACTGCGGATGCGTTTGGGGTGCGGATGCGTTTCAAAACGCTGCAGCTACCGTTCAGAAACGCGCCCTAAGTTTCCAATGGATGCGGTTGATTGCGGCGGCCGCACGGCTGCGCGCGGGATCGCATCAATGGAAACAAGCCCTAACTTCCCACTGAAGTTCATCAGCAGCAGCAGCAGTTCTGATGGTTAAAACATCCCTTCTGTGCCTTTTGGCTAAGATCAAGTGTAGTTCTTATCAGATTGTTCTCATTAGTTCTCTATGGAGTTTCCTTGTATAGTCCTTTCCTACGGGATTGCGTTCAGGGTTTCGTCATTTGGTGAAGGGAATCTATATCTGTATCTGCACCCTTCCATAAAGGGGTAATTGGTAGGTGGTGTTGGAAAGCCATGTCCTCCCCGGTCTTTGATTTGGGTCATTGCAGCCCTTTCCTGGGTTGAGGATGTGTGTCCGTACCGGCCGCCATGCCTTCTGGTAAGGGCAGCTTTGCTGCATCTTGTGACTGGTCACAAGACTGTGACTGGTTGGGACCCAGGGGTGCCATTTATTACTTGTGGGGACACTTGACACTCTCCACCAAAGCACAACTTTTAAAGCACTTACCTTACAGCTTATGGCAGCCTTTTGGCCCCACTGGAGGAACTTTTATAGCCATCCGCTAGGCCTATCCTGTGTGATATACATTCGCCACTTATTTAATTTATTTTTATGTAGTCTGTCCGTCCCCCGTCCCCCCCCACTACCCCTGCACATTTCTGGGGCACCCACCCTGGTCCTTAGTACCTGGCTCCGGTCAGTCACCTGAGAAACTGGACATTGGAGGGTCAGATAGCTTCGACTGTCTGACCTACTAGTCACACCTTTTTGGGGGAACGAGTCCTAGGTCTTAGGTGTAGAGTTTCACGATTGTGTGTGATTGAGGCTCAATAGAAATTGTGTAATGAAACATAACGCTTCCATA
This sequence comes from Ptychadena robeensis, assembly GCA_036250615.1. NCBI lineage: Eukaryota > Metazoa > Chordata > Amphibia > Anura > Ptychadenidae > Ptychadena > Ptychadena robeensis. Next base: position 150,184,121 of record CM070036.1, on the reverse strand, counting down.
TAATTATCACATCATGGTACTAACCCCCCCCCCCATGCGATGTTCTTATCTAGAGAACAAGAAGCGATGTATGTGGAGGTATTAATTTAAATGTTTTCCGTGTTGTAATGGTATGTCCTTGTTCTACAAGGTACGGGAAGGTGGAGGCCACCAGCATGTTACTGGATAAAGGGAAATGTAACCCCAACTTACTGAACGGACAGCTCAGCTCCCCTCTGCACTTCGCTGCTGGGGGTGGCCATGCTGAAATTGTGCAGATCCTCCTTAATCATTCAGAGATTGACAGGGTAAGTGTTGTCTTCTTGGCTTATATCAGAACCAGCTTGGTTGATTTAAACTTCTATCTTTACTGTTTATATCTGTCATTGGCAACACCCAAATTTGACCAAACCTTTAAGCCCTTAATGTAACAATAGAGGTCTCCGATACATGTATTTGGCTGTTATCTGTGGAAAGCATGCAACAATAGTCAGCTTTAGTGTGTTCTGTGTGTATGAAGTCCAAACCAGTGATGCCGAACCTTTTGGAGACCGCATCCACAATAAAACTCAGAACCCACTACTTTATCACAAAGTGACAACATGTTAATTTAACATGAATCATGCAAAGACATGCATCAGTACACACACACCAATTCTGCAGAGACATACATCATATGTAGAGGTGCACCGATTGCAAATTTCTTGGCCGATTCCGATTTTACAGTAAATGTGACC
>CM070036.1:150097683-150112892 GCA_036250615.1 Ptychadena robeensis | reverse complement strand
ACCATGTATGGCTAGCTTAAGGGTGTTGGAGATCTGGGGGATGAAAGTCAGAGTAGACATTTATAAGGGTAAAACCTGACAAGAGAAAAGCACCGTGTGACAGCTGAAATATGACTATGAAAGGATGACATTTGGACTGCAGGTCTCAGGGGTTAGTTATTAAGCCAGAAAATGTCAGGGTTGTACTACTGAGGTATGAGATCTGGGGGTTCAAACAGTGTTGTACTGAGAGAGTTACATGTGACCCAAAGCCAGCTGGTGACCTGTGGATGGAGACAGCTAATCGGAGGATCAATCAGGAACAGGGAGGTCCACCTGCAGTAGAACCTACAATGCAGGAGGCTGGCACAGAGGACAGTGAGGGAGACAGTGAGGAAGACCACATACATATGGGGGGAGTACCGTAAACCATCTCCTGGTACTCATCTGAGGAGCTCACTAAAAAAGTTATGTGCACCCCTGCTTATAGTAGTTGATTGTAGCTTGGGCTTTTCGGATAGGTAACCCCAAATCCAAGTTTTTGCTTTAGGACTTATATTCTATTTTTAATTCAGAGTAGGGAAATATTAGTACGCACACCTCTCTGTCCCCATTAAGTCACAGCAGTAAGGGAAAGTTATGAAGAGCTCATGGCTTGGGTGACCCCAGCTTGTGGGCTGTCAGCTCAAACAGCCAATTAAAAAAAAGGTGATAACTTTTTCTTGAACAACTATTTGAGGTGAAGCTGGTCATGAAGTCTCCTGTACTCCCCACCACCAGTGACACAGACCCCCAACTCATTGATCAGTTCATACCTGGAAATAGCAATGGTGACCCTGACGGCGGAGCGGAAGCGAGTGAAGGCCCTTGTGCGGTTGGTGATCACTTCTAGGTCGGTGTACGTGGGTTGTCCCCCCATTCTGGCTATGAGAGCTAGGGTGGCCTCCTCGCACTCCTGGAACCCTCCGAGTAAGAGCAGCAGGTACTTCTTCTGGTAGATCAGGGCTTTCCGGAAACTCTCCGCTCGCAGGTATTTTCCATAAACTCTCTGGAGGGAGACGGCAAGATATTGTCAATGTGAATCATTCCTCAGCCTGTTATCACTAGAGATGGTCGAAATATTTTTCAAAAATTCGACCATTTCGCCGGTTTCGACTTAATTGCAAAGCCCCTGAGCATAGTATCATCACCAAACTTGGTGGAGATGTGGAGAAGGGATGGGGGTATATTACAAAAAAGAAAGTAAGTCTCTAACACAAATAGTTTTTTCACAAATTAAGTTCAAAGTCAAGTAAAAAATTCGAAAATTGGAATTTCGACTTTAACTTTGAACTTAATTCATGCAAAAACGACACGTGCTAGAGCAAAACTTATTTTTTTCAAATGTTCCTCCAACCCTTCTCTACACCTATAGCAAGTTTGGTGATGATACCATTTTCAGAGGCTTTGCAATAAGCTCACAAAGTTTGCAAGTCGAAAAATTCGACCATCTCTAGTTATCACCCGCAATAGAGAGGGAGGGCTTTGTATACAGGGGAAAGGAGCTGATGAAACCGAGGTGGTTATACGCAACACTTAGCAGTCGTTTTCTAAGGTCTTTTTTAAGGTCGACAACTTTGTAGTACAGAACCGGACTAGGTAAAAATAGACGTTTAACTACAAAGTTTGAATAGACAGAAAAAGCCCGCAAAAGGGTGGTCTTGGCCTGTTTGGTGCCCTGGGCAAAATCCCCCTCTCTAACCACCCCACCCCCCATGTCAGAAATGGTGTGAGGTGGGTGGTAGCAGTGTCTGTATCTGATCGGGTGGATGGGGGGGGGGGTCTTAGCAGTGTCTGAAGTCTGAAGCGGTTTGACTGAGGTTCTGCAGCAGCTGAGGACACTTGTTAAGCTGCGAAAGGCTGTGCAAAAAGAAGTAACCTGGACCCTCTTCAGTCACCCCCCCCATCCTCGCTGGATGTTGCCCATGCCTAAATCCGCCACCACTTGCACCCATACACAGGACAGTGCAAAACCTACATATAAACATTTATTTAATAAAGGTTGCTCACCTTCAGGGTGGTACTGTCAGTGTCCCGACCAAAATCCCTCTGCATGATCTCATTCCTCAGCTCGGCTCTCACTTTGGACAGTTCGGCTTCTGTCTGCTTTAGAGACTTGTGCAGGCTGAGCTTCTCTTTGCTCCATGCTTCTCTCTCCGCCGCTATAAGGACATCCGCGTTCAATGAGCCGTCCACTGTGCACTGAAAGAGGTAAAACATGTCAGTGTGACAACAGGATTCCAGATCACTGTTTAACCTCCTGGTTGGTATTCCCAAATCCAATGTGGGGTGAAAAAATCTTACTGAAATTGGTAATCCAGAGCTGGGCACGGGCTGGAGAAACTTAGGTGGCAGCACCATCTTGTGGACATTTTAGTCATATTTTTTCTAGAGATGGTGGAATTTTTTTTTGAATATTCCACTATTTGACGTTGCAAGTTAATTAACGTATGTACCTTTTTTGGTACAGAAATCTGGATATCAGTGAACCACCAGGGTGCTTTTGACACCGAAAACCAGACTGAATTGGACCACTAGGAAAGTTAAGCTAATGAATCCCTGTTTAGCTAGCCATACACGTGTCGGATTCCATGTCCAACCGATTCATCATCCGATCGATTTCGGCGATTCTGCCGGGAATCGCAGGTGTGATCAATCGGCCAATTAAGAGTATCCATCGCTGCATACCACCTTGTCCAACGGATTCCGGCACGATTCTGGGACGATTCCGTGTCCGATTCCACCTCCGATTCCACCTCACAAATGGCAACTCCCCCTGATCTGTGCAGAATCGGATCAAAAAGACCAACATGTTGGTTCTCTGACGGATCCGATTCTGGGCCCCCGAACGATCGGACGTGATCGGGCGGACAAGGTGGGCTGCACACGATTCCGGCACGATCGATTCACGTGCACGCGCCCGGAATCGATCGGCCCGGAATCCGGCCGGAATCTGACCTGTGTATGGGGGCCTTTTATACTGGGCAGCTGCACTCTCTAATCCTCTGCAACATACTGGCAGGAGACATGTTTTTTGTGGCTGAGGCTATGTCTCTACATATGTCGGGACCCCCTACACTAAACGCAATGCTTTGCGGGGGGTTCAGACAGAGCACATACACTTTATCTGCTCGGCAGATGCTGTGTTCTCATGACGCTGAGCCTTCCGCCGATGCAAGGGTAAATGTAGTCCAGTGTGTTAACCCTTTGCATCGGCGGATGTCTAAACACACCATCAACCACCCAGCTAAAGTGTATATGATCCTTCGGAACCCCTGCCAAGCACTGCGCTTAACGTAGGGGTCCCGAAGGATCACACAACGCTGTGGAAACCCCCCTGTCCACGTCGCTGGTGATGAGGGCTGGGAAACTTATGCCCCTCGATTATAATGGAGGTCTATGTTGACACCCCACACTTGGCGTCACCAATGACACCAAAGGGGCAGTTCTGAAACCCTGGAAAGGCTGCAGCTGTATACAGAATCACTGCAGCTTTCCAGGGATATATATTGGGTTTTACCGATCCTGGTTCTGGTAGCGGTTGAGACGAACCCAAACTCCAGACAAACTGGGTTCATCATAACCTCTAGGAAGGATAAAGTGTGTTCCAACCCAAACAGCAGTACTGAAAAGTCAGATACATGATAACAGAATAAAACTGATAGAATCGCAGAGCTTTCCATGGTTCCTCCCCTGTGCAGTACTCACATGGTCTCCAAACGGCCCTCTTGCTCTATACCGAGACACTTCTCCTTCCAGCCTAAGCAGAGAATTCTGCAGGTCCTTCTTCTCTTCTGTTAACCTGCTGACATACCCCGTCAGCTCGGCATACTGGGTAAGAAGTTTCTCTGTCAGAGTGTTGGTCGATATTCCTGGCGGTAACACCAAATTCTGTAGGGAGAGAGGAAATACCCAAATTATTTCTGAAAACTGCGGCCATTGTAAAACTCAATACCTAAACCTGTCTTCCCCTGTTCCGAGTGCCAATGAGAACATAAGGATTGGGTCTACAATGGAGCGGCGTGTAGCCCCTCCTCCTAGGTGCCGTCTATCAACACTTCAGAAGAGGGAGAGCAGGGAGTGACCAGAGCAAAGAGGAGAAAAGATGCATCCCATACACATTCTGTATACAGCGGTGCATTTCATCATGCGCAAATGCAATAAATTACAGGTGCTATTTGGAATTTTGTCATCCTTTAAAGTATTTTTAATAAACAGAATTTTTCATACAAGTTACAGAAAATAAGGAAGCTAAAAAAAGTTTAGGTCCCGTATTTTTTTTACACTATAAGACGCACCTTATAGTTTTGGAGAGGAAATTGGGGGGGGGGGGGAATCAGAGAAACAGCCATTCAGATATCAAATAAATATACAGGATGTTCCATTAAAGTACTGGGCCATGCAGTATTCACTCAATATTCCTCCAGCCAAAATGTCAGTGCCAGGAGGGAGATCTTTGTTGCAGAGCTGAAACTTTACCATGTGTTACACTACACTACACACAATACACCAGCAGTACCCATTCTCCGAACATGCTGATCAACTTATGAAGAAACACATTTTCCAATCTGGCACTGAGAACTTACCCACGAGCAGCTATTTACATATGGGAGGAGATATGATATTTGTCACAAAATGTATTTATTGCAATGCAGAATGGAAACACACAACTCGTGCTATCTAATTGTAAAACGCGTCTCTCCATAAGTTGGTCAGTGTGGTGTAAGAATGGGTACTGCTAGTGCTAATGCAGATAAGATCTCTGCCTGCAGTGGTTTTTGGCTTGGCTGGAGGGAATGAAACTGATTTCAGTCTCCTGGGATGCAGAACTATTGCTCCCAAGATTGTTTGGACTAAAAAAAATAATTTAAATGGATAATATTCAGACCATAAGATGCAGGGACAATTTCCCATTCTTTTTAATGGAAAAAAAGTCTTACAGTCCAAATATACGGTACATGTGTCACCTCACCTGTCCTTGAATTGACAAAATGGCCGCATGCTCCAGCTGAGACAGAATTTCTTGAATGCTGTTTTGTGACCAGGCCAAGTCCTCGTCATCAGACTTCTCAAACAGAACCCTGAAAAAACACACCACATGAGATCCCAATCGCTGTATTTCAATGACAAAGTAACTACATATTCCAAGTTTACTCTGAGTTCCTGCTGTGTTACTGGGGACAGAATAAAATCTCTACCCCATGGACACACAGTCATTAAAACACTTTCATTGGTAAAGTTCACAAGTGTTAGAACTTCTGCTGGCGACCCATGAGCCGATTTCCTTAAATCCTGTTGTGTCATTGAAACAGGAAGTCAGAAGGTCAGACAGCAATACAACACAGGACTGAGGTATCAGTTCCATGGAATAATATGTTTGAAGCCGGTGGCCCGAGCAGCTAGGGGGACCCCACGGACCGCAAAATCGGGTCACAATCTAATGTGTATTGGTGGCTTAAATAGTTGAATGTATAATGTCTCCTCACCTCTGGCTGGATTTTGCGGCCAGATGTCTCAGTTTAGCCGCCACTTCTTGCAATCTTCGTTTGATGTGGTCTACGCTGAAAGAAGATCCTTCATCACTGAGATCATCGCTGCCGACACTCAGAGGATCCGGGCAGAGGAGATTTGGGGGACTACCTGTCTGAAGTTGCACTGCACTCCTCCCCAGGTCTGAGGAGCTTCTCAATGTAGTCTGGAATTAAAAAAAACAATGTCATAACGAGATTTGATTTAGTAAAATCCCTACAGAAAGAGAAAAGAGAGCGACTCGCTGCCGTAGTGTAATGAACCAGAACCTCTGCAGACACTATTATCCAAATCTCAAATCTGGGGGAATAGCAATATATTCCATGTCCTATTCTTTTGAGATGCATATATTGTGGGTAGCACATTTAGACAGGATCATAATTTTAAGCTCCGAAGCTCTCACCTATAACACCCTAACCCGCAGAACCCTTGTCCTGAACCCCCCCCCCCACATCAGAACCTCTTAACCCCCAGAACACCTCACAGCCTAAACTTAACCCCTCACCTGAAGCTCCTAACCCAAACCCCAAGACTGAAAAACGATTCCTCCGCCTGTCAATAGAAAAGTCAGACAAAGACAGCATCGAGATGTCCTTCGCTGACAACTGCGCAGGATGGACAACCCTCCTACCCTGCCGAGATCTCCTACTTTTGACAGCTGCAGATAGCCATCCTTTTTCGGGGTTACAGGGTTCAGTTTACAGGCTTATGTGTTAATGTTAGGGGTTGGGGAGGGGTGGCATTTGACTTTGGGGGTGAGCTACAGTGGTTAGGATAAGGGGCTTGACAAGTTAAAATAAAACTAACCTAACCAGTTCCCTAACCCTTGGAACCCCCTAATCTTAATCCCCCCAAAAACCTACCCTTAACACCCAAAGCCTGTAAGCTGAACCCTGTAACCCTAAAAAAAGTTACTATGGTGCGCATGCTCCATAAACCTAGAAAACGTGTCAGATACTAAATTTTTCCAAAATGTTTGATCGTTTTTACGATCGATTTCGATACATTTTTGGTCGATTGTACCAGGTGTGCAGGAATCCATTGATGGAACCATGTATGGCCAGCTAAACTGCTTGACATATCCTCTACGCAATGTGCATTGTGTCCAGTGAGTTGATGCTGAAAGGGGCGGGGGCGCCATAGACCTCCATGTTAATGGAGGGGCGCTGCTCTTCTCCCTACACACCGCCCGCGTCTATTTGACACTGGCGGTGTGTAGAGGGCTGGGCGGAGAGCTCTAAAAAGATTGAGAACCGCTGCTTTAACCTTCTGGGCGTTACGGGCTTCTCGCGCCATTTTTTATGGCACGAAAAGCTGTTTCCCCCGCAATCGCGGCAGGGGAAACAGCTTTTCGTGCCATAAAAAATTTCACGAAAAGCCCGTAACGCCCAGTAGGTTAAAGCAGAGGTTCTCAACCTTTTTAGATCCGCGACCCCAGAAGTGACGCAGCAAAGTATCACTTCCTGTATTTGGAACACAGAAGTGGCACTCCACATAGGCACTTCTGCGTTCCAAATACAGGAAGTAACACTCTGTGACGTCACTTCAGTCAGGATCAGGTAAGTGTAATGCCTCCTCCCTCCTATTTTCCTCCCCGATTGTGCAAATTATGTGTCCAGTGGGAAGTTAGGAGGGAGAGAGTAAAGCTGGCCATACACCTTCAGATCTCTGTGTCAGAGAAATCTAAAGGTGTATAGGGGCCCTAAAGCTAGCCACACATGGTTCAATTTAGCATTCAATCGAGGTTCGATTAGATTTTGTAGTTCGATCAAAAAAATTGAAAATTGATTTTAATTTAATCGATGTACACCACATGGGGAGTACGATTATTGTTCAATTTCGACTGAAAAGGTAATCAAAGTAATCCAAAATCGTCGATTGAATTCCTCTTACGATTTAGTCGGAAGTTAAAGGGAAGTAGCCAAGAAAAATCGAGCAAAAAAAAAATCGACTAATCGAGAAAGATTTTCCAACCTGTCCGATCATTTTTCATTTGACAATTTGACAAAAATCAATCAATGATCGTCGATTGTACTATGTGGGCAGCACATCGATTATCGATCGTCTTTTTGATAGAAAAACGTTGATTGAATGCTAAAATCGAACCATGTGTGGCTAGCTTAACTCTCCCTCTTAACTTCCCTCCCCATTTATGCATGTTAGCAGCAGATCTGATGCTTTCAGTGAACTCAGCGACCCCTGTGAAATGGTTGTTTGACCCCCGAGGGGGTCCCAACCCACAGGTTGAGAACCACTGTATTAGATAAATATAACCCACTGAAGACACCATTCACCCTAAATCCAAACTCCCTATAAGAACAGAACGTACAGCCTGGGGACCTACCACTGTGCTTTGCGGTTATTTCTCTGACTTGTTTCTTTTTGCTATGTTTGTTTATTGATTTCTTTGTACGTATTGGTTCTAATGTTTTGTACAAAAATTCTAATAAAACCTTCAAATGTTAAAAAAAGAACAGAACGTACACAGGTTTGATGAGCTCCCCTCGTCTCAGATACGCCATCTTTGCTCTCCTGCGCAGTGTTTTGGAGCCTCTGGATAGTCTCTCTCAGTTGTCTCTCCTCTGCTTGGTATCTCTTGAGCTCCGCTGCCTTGTCTTGTACCTGTCGCTGGACATCTTCCAAAGCGTCGGTCAGCTCCTCCACCTGCTTCACAGCCACCCTGCAGGCCTCCTGCTCGGCTTCCAGCTCCTTCTTCAGACTTTGCCTTTCCACATCCAGGTTCTGCCTCAGCTGGACACACTCCAGTTTGTTACTCTCCACCTCGCTCACCAGTTCTACTATACGGCTGTGTTTACTGTCCAGCTGAGCCTGCAGCTCCTTCAGCAAGTCCTCAGATGGTTTTGGTTCTCCACCGTCCGTCTCTGTATGTTGTACGTGTGTTTGCAGGTCTTGTCTGCACTCCAGAACGTTGCTCAGTTCAGCTGATCTCGCCTTCTCCGCATCCAGGAAAACCTGCAGCTCCAACACTCGGCTCCGTTCCTGGGACAAAGCTGCGTCATGTGACTTTACTGTGGATTCCAACTGTTCCTGGAGATCCTTCACTAACTTCTTCTCCTCTTCAAGCTGTTTGTTCATCTCCACAGTCTTCAATTTCTGCTCCTCTAGAAGTAATTTAAGGTCCTGCAAAAAAGGAAATAATAATACCATTGCTACACAAGCCACATTATGAAGATAACGTATTACAGAATTTTTCAGACTATAAGACGCACCCAAGTGTTAAGAGGAAAACAAGAAACAAAAATATTTGAAGTGTTCGAGCATTAATCTCTTTTGGGGAAAAATACCCAATGCAATATCAACTTCAGCCACAAGATGTCACTAGTGACAGACGACATCACTGCCTTCTTCAAAAATACATTGAAGAAGAGGGGGGGCGAAGGGGGACGCTGCAGATCTCTCCCCTCTACGGCTGATAGCCAGACTCCACAGATGTGACGATAATGTAAGTGTGTACTGCCCTGACTGTGTCTCACCTGCCATGATGGGCTCCTTGTCTGCCTTTTAGGACACTGAGCGGTATCACATAGTCAGGGGTGTACATAACTTTTTTGGTGAGCTCCTCAGATGAGTACCAGGAGACAGTGTTTGGTACTCACCCCATATGTATGTGGTCGTCCTCACTGTCTCCCTCACTGTCCTCTGCATCAGGTACCTGCATGGTAGATTCTGCTACAGATGGACCTCCCTTGTCCCTGATTGATCCTCTGATAAGTTGTCTCCATCCACAGGTCACCAGTTGGCTTTGGGTCAAATGTAACTCTCACAGTACAACATGTTTGACCCCACAGATCTCATACCTTACAACCCTGAAATGTTAGTAAATAACCCCTGAGACTACCTGCAGTCCAAATGTCATCCTTTCATAGTCATATTCCAGCTGTCACACAGTGCTTTTCTCTTGTCAGATTTTACCCTAACGTATGCCTACTCTGACTTTCAACCCCGAGATCTCCAACACCCTTAGAAGTCCAATCTTTATTTTTGGATTATTAATTTACATTCCCAGTATCACCCCCTAACTGCAACCTTTCATAGTTATTCATGTTTCCCTGCAGTTATCCAAGTGACATAAATTGTATACATGTAACATTTAGCTGCGGCCGCCCAGACATGGAGCGCCTCCAAGTTGTTAGTACGCATATGAGCTTTGTAACAATATTGCCGGTACGCAGAGCTAGTGTTTGGCCCCTTACCAGAGTACCACCTATGTGCACCCCCTGCACATAGTCCTGACTGGCCATTTAAGAGGATGACTGGATATACCGGCTGTCAAGTGAGGATCTGGGACACCTTTTTTCGGGCAGCCATTACAGACTCTGATGTCTGGGCTCTTTGTCAAATGTAGGAAACCATTGTGGCTCAGAAGTCAAAAAATCTGTCCATCCCTGATCTGGATGGTCAATATGTTGGCAATATATTATGAGACTGAGCCTGGAGCCGTGTTCCATGTCTCACCTCCAGGTCCTCCTTTTCACGCAGGTCTTTCAGTTTGCCCTTAGTCTGCTCCTTCTCTAAGGCATATTGTAATTCACGGCATTTTTTCTGCTCATTTTCCAGTGTTTCGTTCAGGCTATCCAGGTCTTCCCTTTTCTTCTTTAATTCCGTTCTGTTTGGGGGAAAAAGAAGGATAATATAGGATTAAAAAAAAATTATTGTGATCGGCCACCTTGACAGTTCTTTTTACAGAGCGTGCTAAATAACTCTACCTGCACCAGCTAAACCATGTGCCAAACTCTGGCCCGCAGGCCGAATTTGGTCCACCAAGAAAATTTGGCCTTGCCGGGCACGACCCCTACCACTGTACTCACCGCCATTTAGTCCTCCCACTCTGGGAGTAGAGAACTTTAAGTCCTAGTTGCTCAGTGGTGCGTTCCAGTGATGTCACAGACCCCTGCCTGTAGTTCTCTACTCCCATAGTTGGAGAACAGAGGGGAAGGGGCTTGAGTGGGATGGTGGACACATCAACTACAAACAGGGATGGGGACATACATGGACTACCCAGTGGTTCCCAAACTGGGGGGCGCGATGGTGTTCCAGGGGGGCGCGGGCCCTTAAGCTGACCATACACCTTTAGATATCTCTGTCTATCTAAAGGTGTATGGGGAGCTTTAGACATAGTTAGATACAATGGTTTGTCATAGGTGCAGCCACTGCTATTGAAGCCTACATGACGTGAGGCATAATATGCAATAGCAGTCATTAGCATGTTGTGAAAACTCTGCAGCGGCTCCGCTCATAAACACAGGAGACCCTCCCTAGGGCATACTTATTGTGAAAACAGAGTTTCCATGGTGGGGATTGTAGTAGCAGGTGTAAAAATCCTTCAGATAACTTGAGCTGACAACTGGAATGCACAGACAATGCTGAAACCTGTACAGACTTGCTCGGTCAATATTTATGTGAGTTTCACAATTAATAACTGATAGGTCCGGGGTGGTGGTTGCGTGTCCAAAAAGAAGAGGAATTTTCATTTTGTCCTTTAGAAGTTTAATGAGATGTGTCGCAGAGATTGTTTGTAATCCCTGGTGTCATAGCAGTGAGAGCTATGTACATAGGAGATCGTGCTCATTATAGTGTAAAACATTGTTTATTGAGGAACAAGAGTTTTGTAACCTCTGTGATGTACTTACCTACCGACAGGGTACAAGGACACTGACAATGGACACCAGCCCAGGATAACACCTTCTCCTACCAGCATACTTTCTTTTACCGTTGCCTAAATCCATTTGGTGTCTAAAGCTGGCCATACACCTTTAGATCTCTATGTCAGATATCCTTTAGATCTACCAACAACTATGTAGTGCCGGGTCCTCTGTGATTGAACACAGGTAGACTTGATGGTTTAGACAGTCCCTCATATTGCATGGTTTTGGTAAAATGAAAGGAGATCTAAAGGAAATCTGACAGAGAAATCTAAAGGTGTATGGGGAACTTCAGTCTGTCTTATGGACTGGCATTGTTCCACGTGAGTGAGTGATGGGGATCAGGTAATTGAATAATGGGGGCTACCATATTTATGAAGGTAGCTGGCTAGGTAAGGAAAGCCTCAGTGGGTCTCCCGAGGGAAAAAAATAACAGATATAGTTTGTTAGGGAGAGAAACCAAAAAGGAGCTTCTCTATGTACAGAGAAAAACAGTGTAGAGCAGTGGTGAGCAACTGAGTTGATATGGAGGGCCACAAGTGCGGCCCTCAGCATCACTTAAGGGCTGCACATCATCATCAAAGGTTATGTGACTCAAAGATATAATCAAAGCCATTAATGATATCGATGGGGCACATAACCTTTGATTCAAAGGTGAGTTCTTATGCCCTATGCATTAACAGTTAGGTTTCTGGGGCTGTAAGTGGAGAACTGAGGGGGGCCGCTGAAGAAGGCCCAAAGAGCCGCAGGTTGGGAACCTGGGGTGTAGAGGTTCCTTTTGTTGAAACCCAATAAGTAGAGAAGGTAAGGCTATGAGCACTTACTTTTAGGTTGCTGGTTTTTAACTCAACCGAGTCAGTGATACCAGCAACCTATTTTGAAAAGTATGCAGGTGGAGATGATTATAACCAGGGGTGCACATTAGTGGTACTCTGGTACTCAAAAATGGCCAAAAACTAGCTCTGCGTACCGGCATTATTGTTACACAGCTCATATGTGTACTAACAACTTGGAGGCGCTCCGTGTCTGGGCGGCCGCAGCTAAATGTTACATGTATACAATTTATGTCACTTGGATATCCGCAGGGAAACATGAATAACTATGAAAGGTTGCAGTTAGGGGGGTGATATTGGGCATATGTTGGTAAAATCTGACAAAAGAAAAGCACTGTGTGAAAGCTGGAATGTGACTATGAAAGGATGACATTTGGACTGCAGTGGATGACCACTGAAATAGACAACTAACCCTATTTATGAAGGTAGCTGGATGGCTTAAATATGCCCAGTTCCCTCTGTGAAAGGGTATAGAGAGCTTTGTAAGTACCCGAGTCCTTGCCTTGCAGCCCCCAAAAGCAATGGCTCAACCTTTTTATACCTGTGACCCCAGAAGTGATGACATGAAGTGTCACTCACTGTTTTTGGAATGTGGAAGTGCCGTTGTGGAGTAAAACTTCCACGAATACAGGAAGTGACACTGTTTCTTTTTTTGCTTTTAAGCCACTGGGTTGTATTTATTTGCTATAAACTAAATGTTCAGTTGACCATGAAATTGTTAAATCAATTTAAAGGTGACTGTCCTAGAGCTTACAGTTTTAAAGCAAGTCCACTATATAGTAGTTGCCATATATTCAGGGGTTCACATCTTTTTCTTTGGATTTGTAATTTACAAATGTGCGAGTATGTGCCTTCCTAAATTTAGAGGGGGCGCTGAGTGCTGCAGATCTCTCCTCTCTCTGTGTGACAGCGATTCTCACTCCGTGGTACCTTGGCTGCCCCGATTGCTGCGGCCGCCCGGACCCTGAATTCCTCCTAATTGTTATTACACAAAGGCGCGGAGTAACACTACTGCAGCTAGGCATAGCTAGTTTTTGATACGCACGTGTAGCTCCGTGCCACTTTTGTGCAGCTCTGCATATATTAATTATAATAAGTCAAACATATTATTGATTCGAAACATATAAACATATTTTATGCTATAATCAACTCTATACAATACAGAAAGTTTGATCAGGTATGGCTAACTGAAGCCATTAACCTCCTTGGCTTTATGCCCGAACCTAGTATGTGTACAGTTTGTTCTGAAAACAAACTGTCCGGGCCAGGCTAGGGCAAACATGCCAGTGCTTAGCGAGCCCGCATAAATTTTGCGTTGCTGCAGGCTCGCAGTTTCCTTCTGGTGGTGCATCTTAGGGGCTGGGACATAGGCATCCATGTTAATGGAGGGGCATCGCTTTTCCCGGCCCACATCACTGGTGTCTTCAAGGCATAAAGAGGAGGGGGGAGGATGGGGAACAGTACAGTACTCTACCGCGATCGCCCATACGGTGCCGAACACCAGGGAGGTTAAAGAAGCAAGTTTATGAGATGTCTCAGATCTCTTCTTTCACCAACGTTATAATAGACTTTGTATTTTTACCACCCCAGTCCCTCTGTGACGGTCCTTTCCTTCCCGTTCCAGGCCTCCTCGATGGGTACACAGACGAGAGAGTCTTTCTTGAGAAACAGATGCAGGAGAAAAATGATCTTATCCGGCATCTGGAGCAGGAGCTGCAAAGTACAGGTAACAGATTGCAGGAACTGGAGCAGGAGCGGCAGCAGATACAAGAGGAGAAGGAGCTGCTGTCCCGCCAAAAACTTGCACTAAAGGCCAGTGCCGCACCTGCCGAACAACGTAGGTATCCTTGTAATAACTCTAATGTTGTTGTAATTATACCTGTCTGGCAGGAAGGATCGCTGTTACGTTTCATCACCGCTGTCCCATAACACGCTGCCTGTCCCAGCCAAACACCCGTAGGGGGGGTTATATAACTGGCATTCATTCTTCAACGTAATCACATGACTATATAACAATAATTATCAGGCTTGTTACCTTGTCATGGTGAACAGCGCATCATAATAATAATGAGATTATATAGTGCTTGTTAAAGAGCCAAAACTAAAGTGTGCTGATATAAAAGTTTTAAAAGTTGGCCAATCATTTCATGGATGGTGAGAGTAGCAACCGTTTAAAATAATCAGTCCTTCATAGGGAATCTCCTCCGCAAAATGACAGTAAGGGCTGAGATACACGGCTCGATATTTGAGCTGACAGAGGGAGCTCGGCAGTAGCGTGAGGACGTCATCATGCTACTGCCCGGCTTCCCCCATATCGGGAGCCAGCTGTCAGCCCGTCCTATACTTTGAATGGGGAACCGCAGTTCCCTATTCAAAGTATAGGATATCGAGCAAGGTTTACCAACATGTTGGTAACCTGTTCGGCCGAGCGATATCCGTTGATCTGAGCGGGGTCGATTTTTTCCCAGATTTCTGCACAGCTCAGTGCCGTGAACGCACACGACGCTCGGCTGTGCAGAAATCTGTGAAAATCGACCTGTGTATTCCTATCTTTAGGGCTTGTTTCCACATTCATCGGGACCCCCTCCGCTGAGCGCGTTGCTTGGCGGGAGGTCCCGACAGAGCACATTCACTTACCTGCTCGGCAGATGCTGTGTTTTCCCATCGCTGAGCCGTTCCGCCAATGCAAGGCTGAACTACGTGGATTACGTCGAGCCTCTGCATCAGCAGTTGTCTGGACATAGCATGTAAGTGTATGTGCATCTCCGGGATCCCCGCCAAGCAATACGCTTAGCAGAGGGGGTCCTGACGGATGTGGAAACCCCCCCCCCCCTTACTTTTGCACCTATGGGGTATAAGAAGTAGAAATGTTATAAGTATAAAGGACTGATGGTTCCAGTATTAACATCGCATCGCATTATGACTTGGCTGGCCACAATTAGAAACCATTTATAGGAAGTAGCACTTACTATTTCTGTGAATTCATTTTAATATCCCATTCTTTTAATTAGAAGATCATCTGTTGTTGGGACAAATAATGGGCATTATAGTCAGGGAGGTTTCTTGTGCTATGCAGAAAATGTGAGCGCATAGGGCCCCGGGGACCAGTGGAGACAACAGATCGTGGCAGTTCGGGGATTCACTATGTTACCCTCTTCCCTCTGTC
>CM070036.1:150075187-150087428 GCA_036250615.1 Ptychadena robeensis | reverse complement strand
GCGATCGCGCGGATAGGACAGAAGACATCAAAGCATCAGAAAAACATTTCTGATGCCCACATGCTACCCCCGACATGATGTCGCTCTGGGCAACCGCCCAGGTTGCCCATGCCTAAAACCGCCACTGTATGTATGCCCAGCTTTAGAGACCTAAAGTTCTCTGTAATATATATCCCAATCCTTCCGCATAATTTGTTAATGTTTATTGGGTGATATGATTACTAAGGTGGGTCTTTACCTCTGTATATAGTTACGCATGGGGAATCAATATAAAGTGAATTGTTTTCCTAAATAACCAAGGGGTCCATGTTGGGGTTATGTTTGGGGCACCCACAAGGATGCCATTCAGCACAGTGAGATTAATATATATATTTTTTGTTTAGTTTCATTAGTTACCCTCCCAATGAGTCTATGCACCGGAGGGGTCGCCACGAGGTCCTCGATTCCTTTGTGTCTAAAAACACGGGTGACTACTATCATCTAAAACTATTGGATATATTATAGAATTGAGAGTCTTCTAATTGGAACAAAATCCCTGTCTCTAAAAAATAAGGTATGCCAACTAAAGTCCTGTTGAGCTAGTTGTGCATCTTCCAACTAGCCCTTTTCATATATGTGTTTGTATATATTTTATTTTTTCTTCATGTCTAGGCAACTCCACTCTCCCTGAAGAAGCCCCGCCAGGGGTGTAACGCGTAGGAGTCTCTGCTGTGATAATATACAAGGGGAAGCCTATGATTTTTCACGATTATGTCTGTATACCGTTATTCTCCATATAATCATGTCTATGTATTAATGATATATTTATAATAAAATGATGTTTCAAATTTACAATCATGTCGAAAGGTTTTGTGCCAATAACAGCCCCATGTATGTGACAACCCGATATCGGGATTGGTTCACTTATCCTTTCATAGTAATTTCAAGAGGGGTGAGGCACACATATATATTTGTTTAACTATTTTCCAGTTGATCATCACCTTATCTTTCTAGTATATTATGTTTATTGGGTGATAGGTGAAGGGGCCTTGTATTGTGAAGTTCCACATAACACAGATAACCGTATTATATGACATAAAATACAAACCAATGGTCTTACCGCTGGACGCAGCATCTGTGAAATGATATGATGTAGACAGAGCAGAATCAGGCACCACTCCACCTTCCTGGAATAAAAAAAATATATATTGTAGCTCAGTTAACTTTATATGAGGCGACTGTGCTTTTTGGGATTTATTTTTGCATACATCTAGTAAAATGCAAACTTAAGGGTCCTAGATGGCTATGCGAAGTCCTCCACTGTAATAATGAATGGGGCCATAGTTATTAAAAAGGCTGTAGCACGACTCAAAAGGCACAGGTTTCCCCTCACTTTCTATCAGCACAGATAGTTCAACCTAAACAGGAGTATACATTTTGCAGCCTGACAAACTTTAATGTCCATAGGCAGGGCAACACAGAAGTGGCATGCAGGTAGGTAAATGGATACTACACGCATCTGCGTACTAACAACTTAGTATTCCGGGTCCGGGCAGCCAAAGAGTCTGGCTGTCATCCATAGAGGGAAGAGATCTGCTGCATGCAACGTCCCCAGTCAAAGTCAGAATAGGCACATGTAAGAGTAAAACCTGACAAGACAAAAGCACTGTGTGACAGTTGGAATATGACTATGAAAGGATGACATTTGGACTGCAGGTAGTCTCAGGGATTAGTTACTAACCCAGAAAATGTCAGGGTTGCACTACTGAGGTATGAGATCTGGGGGGTCAATCAGTGTTGTACTGTGAGAGCTACATGTGACCCAAAGCCAGCTGGTGACCTGTGGATGGAGACAGCTAATCAGAGGCTCAATCAGAAACAGGGAGGTCCATCTGCAGCAGAATCTACCATGCAGGAGGCTGACGCAGGGATTGTGAGGGAGACAGTGAGGAAGGCCACACTTATTACACCCACCCTACATATGGGGTGAGTACCACACAACATCTCCTGGTACTCTTTGGAGTAGCTCACTAAAAATGTCATGTGCACCCTTGTCCATAGGTCACTATACAAAGGAGGCTACCATAAACTTTCTGATAAGCTGCCCCTTGTACTACCAGCCCCTACTTTTAGCCTGTAAATGCCGTCATCCCTGTACATTGGTAGCTGACGATTAAGCCTATGGGGTTGCAGACCAAGTCTTTGTTCAGCTTTCATGCCATACCCATTTCAGCCACTAGATGTCACTAGGAACACCTGCCATCAACTTCGCACCATAAGACGCACCCCCCCCCACTTTTAGGGCTAAAAAAAGTGCATCTTATGGTGCGAAAATAAGGTATATACCAGGACGATGAACCGGAGATCCAACGTTGTAACCATACAGTAAACAGAAATCTTACCGGTGATTTCAGGGCTTCAATGACGGCTTTCAAAGCGTCACATTCATCAGTGAGCGCCTGAACGATGGTATACTGTTCTCTCCTCAGAGATTCTGCTTCTGAGATATGTCTGGATTCCATGTCCAGGATTTCGGCAGCGTGGAGGTCCTGCATTTGGCTGATCTTCTCTGTGTACTGTTCCATCAACTCTGCAACCTCGTCGGATGAGCTGCTCAGCTGCCCGGGTTCCATCTCGTTTTGCACCCCGACGTGCTTCCTGGAGACGTGTGCCGTCTGGTTGCTGCTGTTTACATTTGAGATTCTGTCGGTCTGAGAGGAAGAGGTAGTCCTGTCCAGCGAGGTCCAGTCTGGGCTCCGAACGTTTGGTAGATCCACATCTGACAAGCTCTGAAGCTCCTCTTCCTGAATTTCTCTCTTCATATAAAATGCCAGTTTTTCCTCGGCGTGGGAAAGGCATTTCTTTACTTCTCGGAGGTCTTCTTCCAGATGAGATAAACTGGATTCTTTTACCTGGGGAGACACACTTTTTGCTAATTTGATTGCATGTGAAAATATCTGCGAGTCTTATGGTGTGAATATGTAAAAAACTTATCGCCTTAGTTTCAGCATAGTGTGCAGGGCTGAGACTTACCGTAATTTCTGGTGTATAAGACGTCTGGGTGCATAAGACGACCCCCAACTTTTCTAGTTTAAATATAGAGTTTGGGGTATACTCGCCGTATAAGACTACCCCTTCCAATGCACACAAAATAAAAAATAAAAATCTGATTTGCTTTCAATATGGTTATCTTAATTCTTACGACACGGGAAAACTGCCTGCAAGTCACGGGAAATCCACCGGCAAATGCGCTGGCATGTGTAATTTTTTTGGCCAGCTCAGGGAAACGGCAGTGGACCCAGGGCCTTACATATGTATACTCCAACAACCTTAAAAGTCCTATTTTTTTGTAATTTACATTCTAATTTCACACCCCTAACTGCAACCTTTCATAATATTGTTTACCTGTGGTTATCCAAGTAACATAAATTGTATAAATTTAATTCAAAGCACGTTGGCAATCAAAAATGTAACTGATATCATGTCACATGATACAGTGAAGGTGTTTTAATGTGTTTGAGCTGCAATACCAGTTTCAGCCACTGGAGCCACAGCCTTTAACCCTCTGAGCGTTTGCCACGTGGCACGGTTTTTTCATAACCGTGCCACGGGCAATCGCGGCGGAGCACAATATGCTCCGCCGTGATTTCCTGCTCAGCTGGAGATCATTAACATAAGCCCAGCGTCACTGGAGACGCCGGACTTATGCTGAAGAAAAGCGACGCCCCTCCAGTTTGACGGAGGTCTATGGCGCCGCCTACCCCCGCCCCCTTCGCGTCACTGGTGACGCAATCGGGGGCGGACCCGGAAGCATCGGCATACATGCCGGTGCTCCCGACCGCCGTAGGAAGACAGCGATACCTAGAGCGCGGCTCTAGTTAACTGGGGCTGAGTTTCATGATGCATGAAACTCAGCCCGAGTTAACTCGGGCCAGACGCTCAGAAGGTTAATGAGCATGTTGGCTTCGTCTCACACATCGAGGAGGGAGAGAGGGAGGGGGATAAGGGGGCGCTTTCGATGTATGACCGGCAGACTCCTCTGGATCAGACGTTTCTGCACTCAGCGTATAAGATGACCCCCAACCTTTGAGAAGTTTTTCCTGGTTTCAAAAGTCGTCTTATACGCCAGAAAATACAGTATGTGTCTATACACTAGCAGTACCCATTCTCTGAATCCAATGAGCAACGTATGTAGAGACACATTTTACAATCTGGCACTAATAACTTACCCACAAGCACCTATTTAGATATGGGAAAAGTTGACCATTACAACATCTAACGCCTATTGTAAACAAGAGAAAATACTATACTACTCTCTTCCCTTACCAGCAGTTCTCCTTTTAATTTCTCTGATAACTTCCTACAATGGCACAGCTCCTCTTTGGTAGCGATTGTCTCTTCGGTAAGTGTTTGAAGCTGATGTTTCAGGTTGGTTATTGTATTTTCTTCAGACAGTTGTGAGCCTACCTGTAAAGAAATAACAGGAAGCAGGAAACAATGAGGAGCTGAAGTACAAATACAAGGTTAGTAAAGTAAAGCGGACCTACCACCAGAACTATGCATAATTGGTACTAGGTGCGCCGATAATAGGGAGGAATGACAAAAACAATACCTGTAATGAATAAATTAAGAAGGTCCCTCACAGCCCCTCCCCTCTCCCTCACTCTGACCTGAAAAAACCCTACATGTCAGAGAGCAGTGACAGCCAGGAAAGCTTACAGCTCTCCATTGAAATATACACAGACAAATGTTCCCATAGAAAGCCCTTATAAACGCCCCCAGTGGCCACTCCGGATATTGGATCTGAGTTAACCCCCGAAAGCCTGGCAGATAAAGATGGAATCTCTTATATGGTTCCAGGGAACAGCAGGTAAGTTACATGTTTTCATCCCTAACATCACCCCCATGCCAGTCCCATCTCCCACCTATTGTATACTCTGTTCCCCAACCTCTTAGATTGTAAAGCAGTGAACACACGGCTCCATATTTGAGCCGTCCCATATTCCCTGCAGGTATCAGAGAAGCTTGAGAGACAGCAGAGCTTTGCATGGAGACCCTGCGAAATGGACATTGACCGTGATTTATGGTCATGTCCGATATCCCTGCTTTTAAGTGGGATTGATTGGTCCCGCTCGAAAACTGGGATGGCTGCATATGATATGGGCGCTCGAAGCAGCCATCGATCTGGCCCATATCTACATGTGTGTACCCAGCTTATGCCTGATCGTGCAGGGCCCTCTATTCCTCCATTACCTGTACCTGTGTGTTATCATGTGTTGCATCTCAAATTGAATGTAATGTACAGCGCTGCATAATATGTTGGTGCTCTATAAAATAAAGATAATAATTAAGACCAAGAGTAAGGGTCTCCATACACCTCTAGATTTCTCTGTCAGATTTCCTTTAGTTTACCAAAACCATGTAATATGAGGGACTTTCTTAACCATCAAGTCTACCTGTGTTCAATCGCAGAGGACCCTCTACTACATAGTTGTTGGAAGATCTAAAGGATATCTGACAGAGAGATCTAAAGGTGTATGGCCAGCTTGTCTTTTTACCTGTAATAGATCTGCGGTTGTTGCTCCAGGTCGTTTCTCCTGTAAGAGCTGCTGCAGTTTGAGCAGTTGCTTATCCTTTTCGGCAGCGATCTGGTTAGTGAGGAGAACCTGATCTCTTTCTACTTGGAGCTGTTCGTGGAGATCAGACAACTCCTTCTCTAGCTCTAGAAGTTGAAGGTTGAGGACAGAAGATCTGGATTCAGACTCGGAGAGAACGGGGCCGCGGGCCAGCAATATTTGGGACTCTTCCACGATGGCAGAAGATGTGTTGTCCCCGTGCACACGCCTGGTGTGAAATTGAATGGCTTTGAGCTGGGCCTCGCTTACCAGAGCCGCAGCCACTTTTTCCCTGAGCGAATCCTCCATGGTCAATATTACTTGATCATGCTCATCGGTTTTAATCTTAACTTGCTCCTTAAGTAAGTCAATTTCTTCTAAATACAGCAAGATTTCCATGTCTTTCTCTTTCAAAGCCTTCTGAAGCTCCTCCAGCTGAGCCTCCAAGCTGTCTATGGTACTTTGCATGGTCTCCTCTACGGATGAAAATAAGGACTGCTTTGCCAAGAGCTGCGTGTTTTGGTCCCTCAAAGCTTCAATCATCCAGTCACATTGATCTTTGTTCTCCATGACGGCCGTCACATCTTCATCGGACATTCTGTCACTGTCTAGAGGATGAATCCTCTCCTGAGTGCTGTGCAGTGGTTCGAATGGTTCCTCATACTCTCTCTCCGATTTGGCATCCAACGTCTTAATGAAAGTCATGTCTCCGCCATTCATTTGTTCGGTCAACTCTTTCTCCAACTTTTTCGCCTTGCCTTCTTGGATAGGGCTTTCGGGTTTCTTCCTATAGGCCCTCTGTTCTTCTAGTTGTTTGTGGAGCGAGTCTATGATGCCATTTAAATGCTCGATTTCTTTGGTTTGCTGGTTGAGTATATTTTGTTGATTCAAATAATGCAACAATTCGGAATCCTTCAGCTGTACAGCTTTCTTAAGTTCTTGTAACTGTGACTCCATGTTGTGTATGGTGGCATGTGACGACTCCTCCAGAGAAGAAAGTAATGTTTGGTTTGCCAACAGATCCGCAGTTTTTTCCCTCAGCGCTTGCTCCAGATTGGCGAGCTCCTGCGGCGTGTCATCGCCTTGCTTCTCCTTCCGCCTGAAGCCATCTGGAAGGTCTTCAGGTTTCAGAGTCGATCTAAGTTTTGTTACTTCTTCCGTCAAAGCAGCCAATTCCAGTTTTGTCCTTTCAAGCTCTGACTTTGTTTCCACCAACTGACCATCTTCTGAACTTTCCTTATTTTGGAACATTTCCTTTTCACGTGATGCTTCTCCATCTTTTCTAAAACGAGGACCAGCGTCTTCTGAATTGCTTAGTCTCTCGATTTCCTTTGTCTGTTGATCGATCAGGTCTTTTTGGTTGACATATTGCAATAATTCCGAGTCCTTCAGCTCTATGGTCTTCTGAAGTTCTTGTAACTCTGATTCCAGACTTCGGATGGTAGCTTGGGTGGTCTCATCCAGAGATGCAAGTAACGTTTGGTTTGCCAACAGATCTGCAGTTTTTTCCCTCAACGCTTGCTCCAGATTGGCGAGCTTCTGCGGCGTGTCACCAACTTCCTCCTCCATTCTTCCATTGCCATCTGGAAGGTCTTCAGGTTTAGAAGTCAATCTTAGTTTTGTTACTTCTTCTGTCAAAGAAGCCAATTCCAATTTTGTCCTTTCAAGCTCCGACTTGGTTTCTACCAACTCACTATCTTTTTGGAACATTTCCTTTTCATGTGATGCTTCCCTAAATGTTTCTCCATCTTTTCTAAAATGAGGACCAGTGTCTTCTGAATTGCTAACCAAATGGCTTAGTCTCTCGATTTCCTTTGTTTGTTGATCGATCAGGTCTTTTTGGTTGACATATTGCAATAATTCAGAGTCCTTCAGCTCTATGGCCTTCTGAAGTTCCTGTAACTCTGACTCCAGACTTTGGATGGTAGCTTGGGTGGTCTCATCCAGAGACAAAAGTACCGCTTGGCTTGCTAAGAGTTCTGCAGTTTTTTCTCGTAGAGCTTGCTCTAAATGAGACACTTCCAGTACCGCGTCATCCTTTCCAGTTGCGTTTCCATGACTTACATTACTATCACTCTCAGCCATGTTAACTTTTGACAGTTCCTTCTTCAAAACAGCAATCTCTGTCTTTGCTTCCTCAAGTTCTGCTTTCGCCTGCGATAGAGCTTCTGTTTCCAATTTTGTGTTTTCATGGTGAACAACTGTTGGGTGAACATTGGAACCACCCTGTCCCGGTTCCTGCTGAGGTTCTCTAACAACTTCGTCCACCTCACGGTTCTGCAGGTCTTTCTGAAGGAATTGCTGTAGTTCTAAATCCTTCTGCTCAATAACTTTTTTAAGTTCTTCTAACTGCACCTCCATTTTATGAATAGTAGCCCGAGTGGTCTCTTCCAAAGACTCATTCAACCTTTGAATTTCTAAGAGCTCTGCTGCCTTTTCATTTAATGCTTGCTCTAGATCAGTATCTGTAACTGCTGCATTGTCAACGTGAACTTGGGTGGGGGCACTTTTAACCACAACATCATCATGTTTCTGGGCCATATGTAGCTTTGTCAGGTCTCCTTCCACCTTGACCTTAGCTGGAGTCAGCTCATCACTTCCAGTGTTTTCCGACAACTCTTCAGAACCTATTGAACCTGTCGTGGCTTTTATCTTGTGCCCAGAACTTGCATGTACCAGTTGCTCCTCAAGTCTTCTGACCTCCTCATTTAACTGTTCTATTGTCTGTGCCTGTTCATCAAGTAAGTCTTTCTGACTTTCATATAACAGCAACTCAGAGTCTTTCTGTTTTAGAACATCCTGAAGTTCTTGAATCTCTGACCCTGTATTCACTTCAGCAGTCTGTGTGGATGTTTCTGCAGACAAGGATCGGCCTACTACTACTTGGACTGTCTTTTCAGTTCCGGAACCTTCTGAATCAGTTGATTTTTGAGACTTCTTCGCCTCTTTGGCATCCTCAGCCTTTGACAGCATTGCCACTTCCTCATCGGATTCCATTGTCCGCTGCAATGATGCTGCATTTGCAATTGGAGTTTCATTATAAATGGTTTGGCTTTCTCCATCCTTTGTTGTATGTTTAGATTCCTCTGAAATCTTCTCCTCTACCTTTGTCAAATCCATCTGTAATGTTTTGATGACCTCGTTCAGCCGCTGTATCTCTTGGCTTTCAGTTTGGTGGGCATGTATCTGGGATTCCTTCTCTTGAACTGATTTCTGAAGATCTTGGACCTGACACTGTAGATTGTGAATGACATTTTGGGAAGTCTCTTGGACGGACGCCAGCAAGGCTTCAATAGCCAAATGCTGAGCGGTTTTCTCTCTCAAAGCATCAGTCAAGTTCTCAATACTAGTTGTATATGTTATTTCAGTTCCCTCCTTTGTTCTGACCAACTCGTTAACGGTGGTGTTTTCTGTTCTTAATTTCTCCAGTTCTTCCTGGAAAAGTTTTAGTTCTGCTTTGGTTACTTCCAATTCACTCTCGGTGCTACCTAAAGTAGAATGTTCCAATGACTCTGGACTAGTAGAGGTAGCAACGTTCTGTGACAATTCTAGCTTTAATCTCTCCACAGTGTCATTTAATACTCTGGCCTCCTCCTCCAGCGTCATAACCTGCTCATAATACTGTTTTAGACTTAGATCTTTCTCTTTTATGGTATCCTGGAGCTGTTGCAAACTTGATTCCATGTCCTGCATGGAACTCTGAGCTGCTTGGGAGGAAGTTGTCGGAGCTTCCGTATGATCTAACACAGTATTGTCCGAACTCACATCGTCATCCCCATTCAGGGGCGCAGCATCTGTGGACTGGAATAAGCCGTGTCCAGGGACTTCCGCCATGCCAGAGAAGTTCACAGTTACTTTCGGCTCTATGTGAGCCAATTCCTCTTGAAGTTTCTCTATCACTTCATTTAATTTTTCTATCTCTTCCTCGCTGTTCTTCTTCAGGCGTTCCTGGTCGCTTTTCAAGCACTTGATTTGGCTCTTGTATTGTCTAATTTGTTCATTCTTTTCCTCAATCACCTGGGAAGTAAAAAAAAATGTTGGTCAGGTTTTATTATGAAAACAAAAGCAATTCATAGATATTTTTAGGTCTATGCTCACAGTCTGAACATTATTTAAAAAAAGAAAAACTGTCTCTTTGTATTTCTCTACCCTAAGGTTATGTTCTCAATTAGGCATTCAGCCGCCATTGACCAGGCGATTTTTAGAAAAAAATTGGTCCTTGATCGCATCCATAGAGAATGAATGGACGCAATTTTTGATTGCGTACACACGCAATGAAAAATGGTCTCCATTCATGTCTATGGGCACGATCAGGGCAGAAAAACACGATCACAGCATGCCATTAAAATCGTGTCTGCACCGCGCCTAAGTAGGGACATAGCCTAAGAGAAGCAACCTACCACAGCCTTTCTGCATTATGCATAATACAGTGTTCTCCCCAGAATTTTTTTTCAGCCGGGCGGCGCGATGCCGTCATCGCGCCGCCTGCACCGGTACGGCGGCCTCTCTGATAGGCTGCCGGCTAGCGGCAGCACACAAGTCCTCTGACAGGCGGCGCCTCCCCATTCTTCAGGAGCGCGCCGCAGCCACTGAAAGACTCCGGCCCGCAGCTCCGGTAGTGTGCCGCGGGCCGGAGTCTTTCAGTGGCTGTGGCGCGCTCCTGAAGAATGGGAGGCGCCGCCTGTCAGGCTGCTCGCCGCGGAGGACTTGTGTGCCGGGCGGGGACTAAAATCTCCCGGGCGCGCCGCCCGGCCAATCTGCTCTGGGGAGAACACTGATTATATATATATATATATAGATATATATATATATATAAAAATGGACGTAGCAGGTGTGTCTGAGAAATCAAGTGTGGGGAGCTATGATGGGAGCCATTAGGTGTTCCACTTTAAGAACACTGAATACTATATAAAGACAAAACAGCAACTCACCATGTACTCCATATTTCCTAGTCTTTGCTCAACTTTGCCATTATTCCTCAAGAGAATTACTTATCCATTTTTCAGACTACAAGACTCACCATTTTACCATTAAAATCAACTGGAAAGCACCCCTGCATCTTATGGTCCAAATGTGTATGTCCCAACCATCCTGGGAGCAATAGCTCTGCATCCCAGGAGGCCACAGCCATGAAGAGATCTTAAGCTAGACATACATGGTTCGATTTTAGCATGATCGATTTTTGATCTTGATCTTTTCATCGGACACCGATCGTAAGGGAAACCAAAGTAGTACCACATGGAAAATTCGATTGTAATGTATACCTGTATCGTGTAGAACTGTACATCTTGTATAGCGTAGAAGTGTTTACTTTGTATAGTGTATACCTGTACACCTTGTATACTATGGAAGAACATCTTTTTTATAAATGCTCACTTATTTATAGCTACTCAGTGTACAATGACTGAAGAAGAAAATGCGTGTTATAGCAAAACCCGGTGCGTTACTTTTCACATTCAAAATATATGAGGTTTAAGGTAACAAATATTCTATACCATTACCTTGTTGTCAGTTGCAGCTTCGAGCTGGGTTTGCAGTTTCCCTATCTGCTCATTAAGGACAAGGAGTTCCTGTTCTTTAGAAAATAACAGCTCTTCCATTGCTCCTGGTCTAGGGTGGGCCCCCGTGGTTGACGAGGAGTCCTCAGGCTGAGGTAAGTCATCCTTAAAGAAAGCAGAACAGAGTTGTCTCAAAAAAGCTTTTCTATGTGGAGGTTAGGAAGCATTGCAAATGTCAGATAAGAAAAGCCAGAGCTACTCTAGTTACATAAATACTGTGTTTCCCCCAAAATAAGACAGTGTCTTCTATTAATTTTTGCTACCAAAGATGCCCTACTGGGGATGTCTTATTTTTCCATGAAGAAGAATACGTAACTGGGGTATCAGGGTGGGGGGGGGGGGGTCACTTAAAATGACACAGGGGGGTGAGAGGGGGAATCAAAATGGCACAGGAGACTCAGAGGGAGGATTACCATTTTAGTAACCCCTTCTGATCCTCCTGTGTCATTGTGATTGTCCCCTCTGACCCCCCCTGTCCAGAGTTACAGTACCGTATCTTCAGGGGTGCCTTATATTTCAGAGTGAGGCAAAAATATAAAGGTGCATTATTTTTGGAGTATGTCTTATTTTTGGGGAAACAGGGTAAATAGAGCCAAAACATGTCCTTTACTTGTGCAGTTGGTTGGAAAGGATTTCATAACCTTTGCCAGTCTTATATAAACTAAGGTGATTGGCTATTCCTTATGTGGTGCACTTTGATGCCAACAACCCAATTGACAATTTAAACTATAGAGGTCTTTCTACATCTCCTAGTGACAATAACTGGAACTGAAGGGGACATAGATGGAAGCGATCCATGCAGGGCCCGTACAAGACTAGCAGTAGAGTAGAAAGTGACTTTTTGAGGCAAGTAGACCTTGGTGGACCAAGTGAGATCTGCCAGCTATCTAAGTAGTCCCCAGCTAGGTCTGGTTTACCAAGAGAAAGGTAACCTGATTCACTATATCTTGTGGTGTGTTGAAAGGGTAACTAGTGTTTCACAGAATGGGTAAGCTGAGAACAAGTGTAGATATGGGCCAGATCAATGGCCGCTAAAGCTAGCCACACATGGTTCAATTGACATCAAATCGATCATCAATTCGATCGAAG
>CM070036.1:150059051-150075087 GCA_036250615.1 Ptychadena robeensis | reverse complement strand
ATCGATCGAATTACATTGATTGTACAGTCAATTGAACCATGTGTGGCTAGCTTTAGAGCGATGTGCACATTAACGGCCATCTATCTGGCCCATATCATATGCGGCCATCTATGTTTTCGAGCGGGACCAATCAATCCCACTCGCAAACAGGGTTATCGGACATGACCGTAAGTCACGGCTGATGTCCATTGCTTTGCATGGAGACCGCGGGGTCTGTAGAACAAAAAATGTTTTTGGTAAAGAATCTGAAGTTTTGCCTTAAAAGGCAAACACCTATTCTGGTGCTAATCAAAGTGGTCTTAAGCACAATGTTCTAATCCTTACACACAGCAACTAAAACTAAAAGAAATCTGTTTTGCTTGCACACTTATAGATATGGTCCATATCAAATGCGGCCATCCCTGTTTTCGAACTGGGATAATAGGGATATCGGACATACCGTAAAACATGGTCGATATCCATTGCTTTGCATGGAGACTGCGGGGTCTCCATGTAAAGCATCGGCTGAGCTGGAGACACAGCAGTGCTGTGCCCCCAGCTCCTCCGATATCAGGCATCATGCTGCTGCAGGGAACCTCCAACAGCTCCTATATCGAGCCGTGTGTTCCCGGCTTTATACTATAAAGGCCTGGAGTTGGGAAAAGGGCTCACTTTCAAAACCTTATTTTCCTGTTGCATTTCATGAAGGCGGCTAGAAGATTCCTTCCTTTGGATCTCCAACTGCATGTGCAGCTGCTGGACCTCCTCGTTTTTATTCTCCAGCTCTTCCCTGAATTGCTCTAACTGTTCCACCAGGTTGGTGATCTAGAAGACACAACAAAGAAGTTATAGAACAGTCAGAGGAAAATAATCACGTAGGGATCATTCCTGTTAACGACAAAAGTTCACAAATGTCATATTTAATTATTTGGTGCCAAATAGACTGCTATCATTGGGTCAGGTTTCACCAAGGATTCAAAGAATAACAATCTACCTTGTAGTAAAGTCAGCTGGCCAACATCCCAATTTACATATTTAATTAAGAGGGGGATCTTCAGGATTTACCCAAAAAGGGGACTTTTAAGGCCAAAAATAAATTTGATTTTAATTGATTTTTTATGATTAAAAATTTATATATTTACATATTTCTACCACCAGTGTGTAACAAATATCCAATACTGTACATTCAATGAATTCACACTTCTACATGTAGTTTGGAGTTATTTGAACATTGCGTGTCATGGATTCCCCCTTCATCAGGGGATGCTTTAGACAAACAATAACTATTTTTGTATGGTGAAGGTAAGTTGCCTATGAATGTACTTTTGTAATTAACACACAATTAAAAACAACACACAGCAGGGATTTCACAAGGAACTGAGGGCTTTTAGGTCTCAATAGATCATGTTAGTTAGTCCATATACGACTTTGATACTGTTCTATACCTTTACAGTTCTCTATATGTCAAACAGTAGCCTGGTAAGGTGGTTCATTAAGTGTCCTGTTTGCATGAGCAGACGCTCCTGGACCTGTATCAGCACTCACCTAGATTTTCGGCCCTTCTTTTGGCCCCCTAACAAATCCCTGGAGTCATCATCAGGGGTGTGCTGCAAAAGAGGCGCCATTGACCTCTCTTTGTAATGGAGGTGGCATTGCTCTTATACAGCAAATACCTGACATCTCCAAACCCCTCTCCCGCCCCTCTGGCATCATATATCACATCATTGGGTCTAACCCGGAAATATTGTAAGGTCTGCCGATATAGAGGCCCGCGTGGGCTTTAAGCGGACAGGTGAGTATGCCCAATGTGAACAAACAGGCTAAACGTCCAGAAGGTTAAATTAGATTTAAAGAAGTTGGCCTTTGGTAACAGAAAGGTTCACAGAAAAGGGTTCTGCAGAGTAGGGTGTTCCAAGGAAGGCTATTTTATTGTTCGGTGACTGAAATTATAGGTTTGCTTTAGGCTACACTGGTATTTGTGCTTCTCATCATTTCATAGGAAAATCCTATGTCTTACATTGAGGCAGGCCTTGAAAAGAATTACCAGCTTTGTTTAGCTGTACCTATAACCTTTGTCTGGGTCATGGGAAATATCAGTTAATTAGTTTTCTAACGTCATCATCAGGTGGTCCAGTCTGTGTAAAAAAAAACTCACCTCCTTCTCTTTTCTGTCTGTGGCTTCTCTTTCCACCTGCAGCAGAGCTTCCAGAGGCATTTCTACTTTGGTGGCAGCGAAAGAAGGTCTTCTGTCCTCCACCTCGACAAAAACATTGATGACAACAGTTAAACATACAGCTGCAAAATCCAGAAATATCTCCATTACATTACACACTGTACGCTTAGCCGGTGATTAAGGAGGATGCAAAGATACTAAGGAGTCTGGAGGAGAAAATTAAAGCGACAAGTCAAAAATGACATTTCACAGAGCTCTGTATTTACTGAAATATCATTTGATCTATTCCTCCAATCTTAGGGAGGAGCCATAACACCCTGTTTGCCCAATGTGTCCTTAAGGCCTCCGTACATGGGTTTATATTTAGTTTGATTTCCTGGGTCGTTTGCACAAAGTGGTGCGCATCGATTCACCTTTCAATTGACGAAAGCACGAGTGTAGCATGGTGACATCACGATGATGTCACCAAGTCCCGCTTGATCCTTTATCGATCGAGCGGGTATTGACCCCTGTATAGCCAGCCTTAAGGCCCCCATACTGTAGTGAGGCGGTGGTGACCGATGAGCGGTGGAATGCAAAATGATGACACCCTTGAAGCCGGTCCCCATTCAAACTCTTGGTGATCTGTCACCCCATGTGGGCATGGGCGATCCGCAGCTGACTTTGCCACCGACTGATGTGTGTGTGCAACTGTGGATGTCTGAAAAGCGGCCATGGCTCGCTACGTGTATGGGGGCCTTTAATCTGGAAGACTGAAGAATACTTTAAGCGCCACTGTGGGATAACCGTGCTAAAATTCTTTTTTAAAAAATTGGGTTTAAAATAACATCTTATGTTTTCTTACTTTTGATGCTTGGAAATATTTATAAATATGTATATGTACATTAAGTGACCCTTTGCCATGAAATAAGAATGTATATTCTCTATTTCCTGGGCCCAGAGACACAATGTATTTGAGTGCAAGTAGCGGCCATTGTACATACCTTCTGTAGAGTGTCGGCACTGATGAGCAGAGCCTGCTCCAGCTCTCGTATCCGGCATTCCAGCTTCTCTATCTCCTCGTTCCTCTCCTGGATGTCGCGCTGGAGTTGCTCCTTACCCAGAAGTAGTTCGCTGCACTTGTCAGTTTTCTCCTTCAGGTGATTTTCCAACTTTTCCACCTTTTAAAAAAAGTAACATACATCTCCAATGAGATCCATCACTTATGCCTGGATTTGACAGATGGATTTACACAATTAGCATCATTTTTACCTATACCGGTAAGAATAATTTTCTGGCTGGGGGGTGGGGGGGTCGTTTCCTTTTTCTTTATCAACTTTTATTAAAAATATGCATCCACATACAGCCAACAAATGAAATGAAAAAAGTCGTACAGTACAAAAGTGCACTGTCAGGACATAATAAAGCAGGCAATTCAATTCACAAATAAAGTCAGTTACATACCATTATACAATGTAGTTCATTATTCATTCGACTTAAGGGAGGGGTGGGTAACCTGGTCAAAAACACTGGTTAAATACTGAGTGCTGTTTCCCAGACCCAAACATTGAGGTATTTTGCACGGGCACCCCTGCTAGTGTAGATAATCTTTTCCAGTCTTATTATAGGGATATCACACCATCAAGCCCCTCCTGAAGCTTGGGGCTCGTAGGATGAGTCCAATGTACCAGAATAAGTCTACGAGCCTGGAACAGGAATTAAGTAATAGCCGTAGTGGCATGTGCATCCTCTGTCAATGAGGAAATAACACCCAATACACAAATCAGGGGATCTTGGGGTACAGTGAGATCCATGACATCGGAGATAAAGTTCAAAATATCCGCCCAGTATTTTTTGCAATTTTGGGCACCACCAAAGCATGATCTCTTGCACATTTGTGACATATAGGATCAGGCAAGTAACCCATAGTATAATGTGCACTTAGCACAATGAAGAACTGTGATAGGCGATGCGCTACAATCATGGATACCTGAGGCACCTGCTCCAAAACCTCCTCCCAATGGTCAGGGTCAATGGAGCCTGTCCAGTGGAACATTTGGCACAGGCTGAAGAGGGATGGCATTTGCTTTTTTCCAGCTTGTTCAGTTATTAAACCATGGAGGCTCAGCACCACATGTGAATGCTACCTCAGGCCTGAGATGGTGAAGTTCTGGCAACGCAGAGCCTTCTCTGTTGGCATGCATAGACAGACTGTGTATCTCCAGCATGTCTCTGTCTATGATTGGTGGGGAAGTGATTTCTTCAACTCGGGCGATGGATCAAGCTCCAAGGAAATTGATCAGACAGGGATCTGACATATCGGTAAATCCCTGTTTGACGACCATCCAAAGTATGTGCAAGGGATCGATTCCCCAAGGTGGTGGGCATTGATTCCCCGAATGATTGAAGCACAACACCTTGGGGAATCAATACTTGTGTCAGCACTTTGTGATCCCACAATGATCACCAGGGAATCGAGCCGTGGATGGACGGCTTATATCCTAAAACCAAACTTAAAAAGTAAAAAGCCATGCACAGTATTTTGCTCCCCCCACCTCGTTACTCTGATGGTCATTAACTGGTTGATGTCTTTGTGGCATTTTCAGTTGCTGCTCCAGCTTCTGGATTTCCTGCTGAAACACATCACGTTCATGTTCCCGGTCAACTGCTTGTTCCTGTGTAACAGAAAAGGAAAGAGGCAATTAGTGCTGCGCTCATGCATACAATACAATACTATACTATATCACTGTCTCTATGACTGGTAATATATACTGCAAAGATTTATATATGTTACTGGTTTATTTACTCACGGATCACAACAATCAGTTGAAAAAGCGATTGTTGAGGCTTAGTTTACACCTGTGATTCCCAAACTTTCCTTGCAGGGCCCCCCTTTTCTATTTAGGAACATTATCAAGCCCCCCCTTCCCTATTCAAACACAGATTAAGAATGAGGACCCGCGCCCCGCTGGAATACCTCCACGCCCCCCTAGTTTGGGAACCACTAAACAGAGGGCGTGACTTGTCCATGGTGCCCGCCCGCAGTTTGGCCTACTGTTTTTATTAATGGACGCATTACAAGAATCCCTGCGTCCTGATGACGGACCTGAAGGCCGCTGTGAGTGTGTAGTGTTTGGCATGGCATGCCAGTTGAAGAATTTCGAAGGGTTTGCGTCACTTTCAAATGAATGGCACAGTGTCCAGTTAGCGATGTCAAAGTGATGCGCCCATATAGTGTTGCCGGTGATGCGTCTTTGTAATGCAAATTAATAGGGCGAGTTCCTGCCAATGCGGCAGCAATGCACCTTGGACACATGGCCTGCAGTCGAGTCTACACTGAAAGAAGAGAGTGGTGTGACCATGGCGCCCACCCTTTGTTTAGCTGCTATTTTGACCCCGTTTTCATGTGTTCCAAGTTGGCGATACTACGCCCAATTAATTTCAATGAAAAAAAACATCGGCACATTTTGTTCCCGTTACACAAGCCTGTGTGAGCGTCATGTGCCCCATGGTGTAGACAAGCCCTAAGAGGCACAATGCCAGGGGGAGAGTCCTCGACATGACCAAGCCCATCCATGACCTGGAGATGGCGAAACTATGGCACGGGTGCCAGAGGTGGCACTCTGAGCTCTCTCTGTGGGCACCCGACCTGGTAGCCAACATAGAGGCTGATGGAGGAAAGAACCACAGCCCATTGGCTCTCAATGCTGTCCGTTTTCTTGCCCTCTCTTCCGATTGCACACAGCACCCCATACCCTCCACTAGCACATACACACTGTAAGCAAGAGTGTGTGTAATGTGTGTGAGTGAGTAGAAGCCAGAGTGATAAGACAAGGCAGAAAAATTCTCACAGGTTAGAAGTTGTAGTTCTATGAGAGCTAGAAAAGGCAGCAGGGCATGCTGGGCAGTGTAGTTCTTTAGGCAGAATGTAATGCTTGCAGTTGTAGTTTCTTTACACAGCGAATTGGGTCTTTGCCTTTTATGCTATGTCATCAGAATGCCATGGGACACCAACAGAGCACTATATGCATGCTGGGGTCTGTAGTCCATTAGCAGCCTAGGATTTACAGGAAGCTTGTAACTGCACTGATCCCCTATGAACGACAACTGAACCCCGAGGATTTGTGTGTGTGTAAGTGAAATTGCCAAGACGGCACTTTGAGATAAATAAGTGGGTTTTTTGGTACAGTTTGGGCACACGGTCTCTAAAAAGGTTCACCATCATTGCTCTAGTTCCTCCAACTTACATCTAAGAACCTGCGGGTCTTCTCCAGCTGTTTCTCCAGTGAAAGGTTCTTCTGGACCAGGTCTTCCAGAACGGTGTTCTTTTCTTGTTCGATCTCCATGTTACGACTGACCTGTTCCTCCAACTCCACCTCCAGCACCTTCACTTGCTTGTGGAGGTCTCCCGAGTCCTTCTCGGCTTGTCGCTGAACCTCAATCTTCTCCTGCAGGAGCTTCTCGGTCTCCTCTAAGAGTTCTGCGGAGAGAAGTCACAGGGGATGCGTTAGGACCATTTCAGCAGAAGCCACATCCAGTTACCTTGGTATACCAAACGCGTGTTTAGAAAAATACTGGTCTGACTGACATATTGGAAGGTGTAATGGCCTCGTTGCCATGATTGGTTTAGACCTTATTTGGGTTCATTTAGGGAAATCACAGCAGCAAACTGGGGCAAATGAAGCAGCGGCAGCACAATCCAGTTCTGTTGTATTTATAAATGAACACAGAAAAATCTAAACTGAATATCTTTATGAAAAAGAAAACTATTTGAGAGTATTTTGTTCTCATAAAATGTGCTGGAACAATAAAAGAAAGAAAAATAAATTGTAGCATGTGGACTGTGCAGTCTGTGCAGGCTCTCGGGGGTGATTTATAAATGACCCCTATGGAGCAAACCACCAAAAACCAACCAGTACACACCTTGTCGCATTCACCGGATGGTTGCGCTAAACGTTAGTTTACTGGGTGGTCCCCAAGTGTAAACGAGCCCTAAAGATAGATTTGGTGTTCCCTTCCGGAACATTTAATTGCCAGGGATCAATTGCCAAAGGTTGTGCACATCTATTAGTTGCATCACCACATTGCAATGGATGGTTCATCGATCACATGGGTATGGCAGCTTAAAGCGGACCTACCACCAGGAATCTATGTTTTCATGAATGGCACTAGAAGTGCCAATAATAGGGAGGAATGCAGTGAAAAAACCCAAAAACTTACCTGTAATGAGCAATTTAGGAATATAATCAGCCATTCCTCTGCACTTCCTGGTTAATGGGCTCAAAAAAAACCCGGCAGCACATCACAACAACACGTGATTTTTCAGTGTACATGAAACACATGGTGGTGCAATATCGCGGGTGGCCACTGGGGGCGTTCAGTGATCTTCAATGGGAATTTTCAAAGCAGCTCACTGAAAAATCACGTGTTGTTGTGACGTGCTGCCGGGTTCTGCT
Organism: Ptychadena robeensis; assembly: GCA_036250615.1. NCBI lineage: Eukaryota > Metazoa > Chordata > Amphibia > Anura > Ptychadenidae > Ptychadena > Ptychadena robeensis. The sequence goes on along the minus strand of CM070036.1, from coordinate 150,067,500 downwards.
GAGCCCATTAACCAGGAAGTGAATAGGAATGGCTGATTATATTCCTAAATTGCTCATTACAGGTACGTTTTTGGCACTTCTATTATTGGCACTTCTAGTGCCATTCATGAAAACATAGATTCCTGGTGGTAGGTCCGCTTTAAGTCAGCAACTCAGAACTGTCATCTCACACAAGAATCACAGCTGCAATGTCAGTGTGACAGCTGCAGTCTTTGGCTTATGGTCTTGAGCTTAGCTCTGCCTGCAGCCATGTGCTGCACCTGTATGTGTTGACTGCTTCATCATGCAGATTATCCCTGCTATCAGGATGAACATTAACCTCCCTAGCGCACTGCTGAGGTCCAGATCTCTATACCAAAAGCACACCATAGACTTCAATAGTAAATTTTGCTTTATGTCATAGGCCTGTAACTTCCCAAAATATGTCCGTACAGGGATGTGCTCACTTGCAGTTAACCCTCTCTAACCTGGTGTGATGGATGTAGTAAAATAACACCAGGGAAGAGAGGGTTACTGCAAATGGGCACATCTGGGAATCTGAAAATTTATCATACAGAAGACCACCAGAGACTTTATTTGGGCGAAGTTTATTACATAGAAGCATATTGAAAGCAGTTTTCTACAAAGAAAACTGATTTCGTGCTATTCACTTTTAAATTTCCCGCCGCCTCCACGATGTGACGTCATCACGTCACTTGGAGGGGGGATGAGCCGGAGAATCCAGCAGCCAGCATGTCACATCGGGGACACCGGAAAAGCGCAAAACAGTAAGTGTGTGCTATCGGTGCCCCGATGTTCACTGGACGGCACCATCTCGCCCAGTGCAATACTGAGAGTAGCAACGATGGATGAGATAGGGCAGTTAAGTCAGCAACTCGGAACTCTCATCTTACACAAGACCTGCAATGTCAGTGTGACAGCTGCAGTCTTTGGCTTATGGTCTTGAGCGAAGCTCTGCCTGCAGCCATGTGCTGCACCTGTATGTGTTGGCTGCTTCAACATGCAGATTATCCCTGCTCAGGATGAGCAGTAAGGTGAGCAGGTGAGCAGTGCTGGGAATCTTCTCACTGATTCTTCATATGTCATAGCTAGGGGGATGGTCAGGACTTTAGGAGTTAGGTGGAATGTGGCAAGTCTCAGCATATCTAAGGGCAGTGTTTATATGTGTTATGGCAGAGACTAAAAATGATGAGACTAAATAATAGTGTGTGTAGGAAGAGACCTGCCGCATGGTATCGTCAGCATCAGGCTGAATGGTTACTTCACCAAACCCGGCCCTCTTTGTTAAAAGTTTGGACACCACTGCAATAGGGAATACGTTGCTAGTGACATATGGATGTCCAGTCCGCAATGTTTTCATGCTACAACCTTTTCTTCTCATATAGTTGATGTTTTTGGATAAAACTTTGCCTTACAACCTGGAATAATTTTCTGCTGATATGTTCTCTTCCAGGAATATTCCAATATGTCAGTACTCACGATCCAATATTTTTCTCACACAGCAGAAAGCCTGGATGTGTCGCCCAGTGCACCGGGTGCAGTCAGGCACACAATCTAATACTTTCCAAGGTTCGGGCTGCAAACTGTCACCGGGTGCTGTTACAAGGGAGAGAAATCCGTCACAAAGATGATTAATGTGAATGGAAGAGAAAATCACCAGACGCTGAATGCAATTTCCTTCTCGCCGTCGTAGCGAGCCCTGCCTATTACCATCATCTTAAGGGAGGGTGATCGCCGAATGATCCAACAAAACAGAATGTGAAAATTTCAGTTCTTAGGATAGAATCCTGAATCAGGAGTGATGGGAAGTGGAACGTGATTGTGATTGGTGGATAAGATGATGGTTATTTCGGGGGTTTGATGCATGTTAGTGAAAAACGGATCAGAGATATAAGAGATTCTCTAGGGAAGGGCTTAATACTTTCCATTTGCTCACCAAGGAACCAAGTCATATATTTCAAGTACTCCATATGATAGCTTTCAGAAGAGAGATGTCACTCAAAATAAGGTACCCATACACTGGTCGATTTTTCGATTGATTACCGAACAATCGATCCAGGATTTGATTGCCAAAGGTGCTGCGCATCTATTTGAATGATTGTTTGGTGACCATGTTTCCATGTAATGTTTAAACGACCCCATTTAAGCCCTATGGAGCAAACAACCGAAAAACTGCAGCTGCGAGAACTGCAAGTCCCAGCATACCTAGAGGCAGCCTTTGTCAGTGTTATGGCAGTGAATGGTTAAATACTTTCCACTAAAAATGGCCAGTATGTGTAAAGGAAGAGATCTGCCGTATGGTATCGTTCAATTTAATGTAATGTTAATGTCAGGCTTGTCAGCCCCCACGCATCTTCAGCTCGCCAAACCCGGCCCTGTTTGTTTAAAGTTTGGACAGCCCTGCAATAGGGCAAACATTGCTGGTGACATATGGAATTCCTGTCCGCTATGTTTTTATGCTACAACTTTTTCTTCTCCTATATTTGATGTTTTGGGGGTCCCCATCCAAAGTGTTGACCAGAAATTGATCACGCAATGTGGTGCGCATTGATTCGACAAACAATCATTCGGCGATCTATTGCATCATCATGCTGAGATCAATGGATCGATTTCCATGTATGGGGACCTTTAGAGAGGATACCATATATACATTTTGTGTACAGATGCTTTAAAATCTAGGTCAGTCGAATATCTAACTTGAACCTCTACATTTGTTGGGAGTCAAATGCATCTTAAAGCGGACCTACCACCTGGGAGGTCACTCAGCAGTATCGGCTGCAGCTCAGCCGATACTGCCGAGATCCTCAATTGTAAAAAAAAATAAAAAATTCTGACAGCAGGCAGCAGGAGGGGCTCTTGTTCCGAGTGCTCCCCTCCCACTGCCTTACAACGCACCTAGGCGGCCAAAATGGGGGTTGAGACATCTCTCCCAGACAGGAATTTGTCAGCAGATCAAGCCCCCCCTCTATACCCCCCCCCCACGAATCTCTCCAGCTCTGACAGAGAGAAGACAGGAGGGTGAGAGGGGGGTCAGTGATAGCGGAAGCAGCTGCACATCTCCAGGATCTAAGATGTCGGCATCAGAACTGAAGGTAAAGGAGGTGAGTATGCTGTGGGTTTTTGTGTGTAGCAGTTTTGCAGCATCTGAACTGCTGACAGGTGAGTATTGTGTCTGTTTAATGTATGTGTGGTTTTTTCATTTGTGTCTAAAACTGCTTTAAGTTTAAATGGATTTTAGGTCTAATGGATGCAGTGCACTCCTGTCCTCATTAGTGGATTTAAAAGCAAGATTTCATTTCTCTACAATGCTCTCTATTTATCTGGAATCTTGAGTCTGTTGAGTCTAAAGCTGGCCATACACTCCGAGATTAAAATTACGATCCATTAAAACAGACCAATGTATCCCGACGGCGGTATCGGTTTGGATCGTAATATTCGGCAAAAAAGCTACCACATTGAAAATCCAATTTAGGACCCTTTTTTTTTTATCGAGAATGTCATCGAAATTAATCGTCGTTTATATCGGCCATTGTGATGTATTTTTTTTTTTTTTTAAAGGGGAAGCCTCGGCAGTAATTGGTCGGTAAACACTATGAAAACAGTATGAAGTTTCCCGATGTTCCCAGACCAATTAAAAAATTTCAACATGTCCAATAAATTACGACCGAAAAAAAAACGGCAATTACGATCGTATTTTATCAGTTTTACCATGTGGACATGCGCGGATTTCAGGCCGATAAAATGCTTTCATTGGTCGGTTTTAATGGATCGTGATTTTAATCTCAGAGTGTATGGCCAGCATTATTTGCTCTGACCACCAAGGGTCAGCATGCGGCTCTTCAGCATCTTTGTTGTGGTGCGAGGGAAAAAAAAAGAGCAAGCTAGAAGACAAGATGGTTGGCTGCAAAAGCAGGTCTAACTCATTGTTCTCCTTCCCCCCTCTCTGATGCTGGAGCTGAGGAGACACCAGCTCCTAACCTAAATGTACCCATACACGCATAGATAGTCGATTGATCACAGCCACTGCTGTCTTTGGGGAGGATCAATCCCGCTCTAAGATAGGTCAGTCGAACAGGGTTCAAACCCCTCTTCAACTGCCAAACTTATTGAGTATCTGCAAAAGTATCGAGCACCTAAAGTGCCTGGTGAGTTGGTGAGCTCACCACACTGCGCTTGAATAGGTCATCGATCTCACAGGTATCTACATGTGTATGGGCATCTTAATTCCAGGACACAAATTGTGGTGAAAGATGAGCAACCAAAGAGACCAGACACCTCAGGATGCTTAAACTAACCAGTAGAACTGAGGGTGGGGTGTGAGTGTAAACCCGTAGAGGCGGTGAGGGTGATGTAGTGCAAAGTGGGTGCCAGCTACACATCCCCCTCCCAGACACTCTTCACCAAAATCCCTGGGACACTTAAGCTTGCCACACACGGGTAGATTCCCGTTCAATCAACAGGCGATCAATGTGCACCACATGGCCACATCAATTACTGTATGATGGGGACCCGGTTTCCCGGTCCCCCAGGTCTCTCCGCAGCCTCAGAACCACATTGCTTCTCTGGCTGTGTAAAGCACCCAGCCAGCCCCCCCCCCCTCTTCTGGCAGAGCTGGGTCCGTGCTGGCCACGCCCCCTTCACACACACAGAGAAGCTAGCTGAACACATCGCCTGCTCGGTAAGGTCTATGTGCTCCATCGGGATCTCCTGCCAAACAATACGCTTAGCGGAGGGGGTCCCGACGTATAGTGGAAACAAGACCTAAAGCCGCCCATACACGGCTTGGTTCCATGCAGAGGCTCAACGTACTAAACTATGTTCAACCTTGCATCGGTGGAACGGCTCAGCGCAGTGAAGACCGAGCATCCGCCGAGCAGGTAAGTGAATGTGCTCCTTCGAGACCTCCCGCCAAGCAAAAACAGATAACAGGTTCATGTTCACAGAGCCCTCAGCTATCACATGAATGATGATGATGGTGAAGATTCACCCAGCAGCACCTCTTGGTAAGTGGAAAACATTTAGCCATTCTCTATGGAATCTCTTGGAGCCCCTTGCTAGCAAAAGGAGCCGGAACCACAAGTGGTCAAGTTAGGAAAGTTCAGAAGCGGTTATTTCAGCAGTGGCAAGCCAGGATTGGTTAGTGCGGAGGAATCAAAGACAGCGGAAGCCCAAAAAAAAACGCCAAAGAGGATTAATTCATTCCCAATCTGTGCTCAGACACCCAATAACAAGGCTGGCCATGCGGGATACAAACACACCTTCTTTGGGAGCTGCAACGACTGCAGCTTCTACTAAGCCTGGGAGGATAGAGAACAAAACAAATGCAGTGTATGTCATTCAACATGCCGTCTACAGTTCTTCTGCAATGTGATAATACTGGGGAGAGAGCAGCAAAGGGTGAACAGGGAGTGATAATTAGACTGAAGCAACGTGGCGCTCGCACATCCAAGAGAATAGAATGTGAATTCGTTTTACCATCAGTATACAGATCATATTCCTCTGGTGTCATCCTGAATGACCATGGTAGGTTGGACTGCGACCAGCAAGACATTGATAAAACTTTTTTTTATAAAAGCACAGATCTTCACTAGAATTACTGTATTTTTCAGACTATAAGACGCACCCAGTTTTTAGGGCAGGAAAACCAGAAAAAAAATTATTTATGAAGTTTTTACATTAATGCAATGAATTTAATGAATGCAATATTTAATTCAGCCAGTAGATGTCGCTAGCAGCAGTACACTCAGAAGAACGTCATTCTCCACACTGATCGGGAGGAGGGGGGCCGGGGTGCACATTCTCTGCTCCCAGTCTCTGCTCTCCTCTCCGGCTGGCTGTTACTGTGTCCGTGGGAGCTGCAGAGTGATTGCAGTTTCCACTGAGGTAGAGAGGGATAGATGGCAGTTCATCTATGCCTCTCTTTATTGCTTATGCCAGCAGGGCTCTGAGCTCTGCTGGCATATTATTATTATTATTATCATTTATTTATATAGCGCCAACATATTACGCAGCGCTGTACAATACATTAGAGTGGAGATACAACACACAATAACACACAGGTACAGGTAATGACACAGGAGGAATAGAGGACCCTGCCCGGTTGGGCTTACAGGCATAGGCAATTATACAGTACAATTGGGAAAGCCAGACACCAGCGGGCATCTCTCACCTGACAGCTCCTCCAGCACCCCGGCTAGTCTCAGCTGGCAGGAAGCCAAGGCGCAACCACCAACCGTGGCTGAGTGGCCATTTCGCACATTCGGACCATAAGACGCAGGCACTTTCCCTCCTGCTAATTTTGGGGGTGAAGAAGTGCGTCTTATGGTCAGAAAAATACAGTAATTAAAGTTTTTACTAAACACCAGTTACTGCCTTCTTCTCAGACTGCACAAGTTTTATAAATGCCTCCAATTGAGTCCGCAATGCCCCGGATCTGTTATACTGATCGCCTTACCTTTCCTGAAAGACGAGATTAGGATTTGAGCCGTTACACAACATAAAATGACTTGAGAACAAAAACAAAATTTGTTAAAGTTAAACTGAAGGATGGTTTCAGTTATGGGATGGTAATGATCTGAAAGAGGACCTGTCACCAGAGTTCAGGGAGACTAGAAGAAATCACTATAATTAACTATTTACTTAAACATTTCTCAATGTTACTATGACAAGCGTGATTACTAATATATATATATATATATACTGATGTATGTTATTATTTTTATTTACATGGGAGTGTCATATGAAACACTGTGAAAATGTTTTTATTATATGTACCGTATTTTTCGGGTTATAAGACGCACGGGACCATAAGACCCACCCAGTTTTTAGAGCAGGAAAACCAGAATTTTTTTTCGATGTGTTAAAATTTATTGGATCAATGCAATACCAAATTCCACCACTAGATGTCACTAGCAGCAGTACTATCACAGCACACACTTACCATCCTCACTGATCAGGAGAAAAGGGGGGGGGCGCAGGGGATCAGCTGCAGATCTCCTCTCCCTCTCTGGCTGTGCCCGTGTCCGTGGAAGATGCAAAGTGATTGCAGCTTCCACAGACACAGAGAGAGATAGATAGGAGTTCATCTATTTCTTTCTTCATTGCTTATACCAGCAGTATACAGTTCAGATGTGAGATTCGGCCGTGGGAGGATCTCTCATCTGACAGCTCCTCCAGCTCTTGGCGGGGAGCCAAGATGCAACCTCGGGTCTCACATTCTGAACATATGGCACAAGCACTGACCCGACCCCCCCCCGTCTTAAAATCCCAAAAATAGGGTTTATGTAGCAGCAAGTGCCTTCAGATCTGTCAGGCATACATCCTAAGACTGTGGTTCAAAAACTGAATAAATACAAAATTATTCCTAACGGGGGCTTATTATCCTTACTAATTATTTCTTTGCAGATTTCTTAATATTTTTCTTTTTTAACCACTTATATTTTCATGGGTTATTATAGGTTTTGCAGCAAAAATGCAAAGTGTATGCAGAATGAAACTGAGCCAAACATCAAACAGCTGCTGTGCTTGATTGGCTCACTTTCAGTCTGCATGCCATCTGTAGTCATTATAATTGGGACAAATAATACAATAAATACACGGGTCAGATTTTCAATCAATCGACTTAAAACGATCAATTTTTTAGTTGATTGATTGAAAATTTAGTTTTGCCCACCTGGTTAAATCGACTTAATCCGATCAAAATTTAGTGAAAATTCAGTCGTTATTTGATCGGACTGGATGGTAAATTTTGATCGGTTGATTGAAAATTGGTTCGGTATTTTGAGAACCAAGTGTGGTCAACCAATTTTTGATCGATTTTTTCTACCTATTCTTCTGATTGAAATTTTAATCAGACTATTTTGGATCGATTGTTATGTCGATTGAAAAAAAAAAAAAAATCGATCAAAAATCTTGTATTACATATGGCCCATGATACAATCGACATACAATTTTATACCGACTTAAAAATTGATCGTTTTAAGTCAATTGATTGAAAATCTGACCCGTGTATGGGCTGCTTAAGATGAAACCTGACTTAAGTCATGTATAAGTTGTGACAAAAGTACTCAAAGGTGGCAATAGACCCTAAGGGCCATTTCACACTATATGCGTTTTTTAAAGGCATGCCTTTTTTATAGGCATGCGTTTCCGCATATATGCAAAAACGCATGCGTTTTTGACATTACATATGCGTTTGCGTTATGCATTTGTGTTTTTTTACCAGATGAATGAAAAATGCAGGAAAAATAAGTCAAAAATGCATACAGCAGTGCGTTTATAAAAACGCAACGCATACAGTGTGAATAGTAACATTGGCTGTCTATGTAAAAACGCGTGCAGTAAAAAACCGTGTGTGGTAAAAAAACGCACCGCAGCGCATATAGTGTGAAATGGCCCTAAAACCGCTTTACTGTCAGGGGCAGGGGGGGGGGGGGGGGGGGGGGGGGGG
>CM070036.1:150045327-150057395 GCA_036250615.1 Ptychadena robeensis | reverse complement strand
TAAAATTATTCCTCAAAAATACCACTTGCCTAATAATTCTGCACTCCCTGTACAAAGGTTTCTTTTCATCTACCAGGTATCTCCCCTGGTCACTCCTGCCTTTCACTAGGATTTTGGATAAGAGTCTCCTTTCTTCCTTGGAAAGGATATAACATCAGGGAGAAGCTGGCATAATAATCTTGCAGCCATGCTAGCTGGTGATTCACCAAACCTGGTAACAAAACTGAACGATCATACGGAAATTGAACAGCGATATAACTGTATGAAAGTTCATGACTATTGCTGCGTGCTCACCTCTGAATGGTTCAATGACTAAAGCCCCCCATACACGTTAAGATTATTACCCGGTGTTTTGGCCGACCGTTATGATGTCATCACGTGCGGTCAATCTGCAGAAACATCGGGTCACAATCAGCTCGGGCACCCTTTGTGTGCCAGTGCTGTCCAGAGGGTCCCTCTAGCTCAGACATGTCAAACACAAGGCCCGCGGGCCAAATCCGGCCCGCCAGGCCTTGCAATGTGGCCCGCGCTGTCATCACTGCACGCCGGGGGGCGTGGCTGGCCGCATACTGACAGGACGTGTCTCTTCAGAGCTCCGCTCGATCCCGCCACTAATCCCCTCTAATCCAGCTGATTTTTAATACAAAGGGACCCCCAGCATCCCAGGGGATATACACTATAGCTCCCGGCGAGAGGGCGCCTCGGAACCAGCATCAAGAGATACCGGAGCAGTTCATACGCTGAGAGGCCGGTTTTCATTGTCAGTTTATGACAGTAAACCATTCGGCCCGCGATTTCGGCCCGCGATTTCGGCTGGATTTTAGATTTTGGCCCCTTCTCTGATTGAGTTCGACACCCCTGCTCTAGCTGCTCAGCTAGGGAGACCCGGCAGACAGCATGCCAGCTGTAAGAACAGTCAGCCTAGCATGAAGGGAGAGGGAAGGGAGCTGCAAGCACCCCCCCCCCCGTTTCCCCCTCAGAAGCAGACAGGCTGTTTGCTCAGCCCCGTTGAATCTGAGATCCCTCGGAGCTGAGGAGAAAAACCTACACTTTAGATGGGGACACTGTATTAAGGTAGCCATACACGGGTCGATTTGTTACCGAACGATTCCCGATCCGATCATTCCAGGAGATCGTAGAATCAGCGATTGATCGGAATGGGAATCGATGAAACACCACCATGGGAATCCGATTTGTGGTCGATTTGGACATGAGACAATTTCCAAAATGGCCGATTCCAAAAAATCCATCGGAAAGGCTGCTGCACAGGGAGCTATGGGTCCACCAATGACTTTTTTGGTCGTGATCATGCGCAGTGATCGGTCAAAAATCGAGTGAAAAATCGACCCATGTAAGACCGATCTAAGAATTACGGACATGTCCTTAATGGCTTAGATCCATTTGGCATCTGATTTAGGCCTTTTAAGCTTAAGATTGACACCAAATTTTTTCTCCTGATCAACCGCCCACCCGCACATGGGGGTTGGTCGGCCGAAAAATCTAAGCGTGTATGGGGGGGCTTTAGATATAGAATTAAAAATAAAATGAAGTGTCAGCTTTAAGAGCCTGGGGTTCGGGTATTTTAAAAGATTCGTAAAACCTGTGCTCCCATTTGCTGACATTTCTGTCATCACTGTCCATACCATCCAATCAGATTGTCCTTTACATAGTTGCAGTACAACACAAGGTAGGACAAAAATAAGTGCAATAAACTTCTCAATCCTGAGACCCAGACTGATATCATCAATGTGAAAATATGCCGGATCATCAAACTTCTTCTATCTCAGAATCATAGCTGTGAGCTTCAGACAGATGTGTAATACAAGAAATCCCCAAATATCTGCTCGGTCACATGCAAAGGCCTGCAGCTAATTCCATCAAATGCAGAGGCGTCTGAGGAACAGATACACTGCCACGTCTATAGAACAGGTCTGTCCACAGAATTCTTGAGAAATAAACAGAAGAGAAACATACTGTGTTACATCGGACCATTACATGCTCCGTTGTATAGGACGCACCCTAAACAGTGGCATGTTTGATGGACTAAAAATACTTTTTTTTTTTCATACTTTGCTGGCTGGAGCTCCGATCTCTGACAGCTTCCTCGTCTCCTTATCTACAGATCGGTCTCTGACAGCTTCCCTGCCTCCTTATGCCCAGCTCTGTCTCTGACAGCTTCCCCGCTTCCTTTTTTCCAGCTTTGTTTCTGACAGCTTCCCTATCCACCTTATCTCCAGCTCTGTCTCTGACAGCTTCCCCACCTCCTTATCTCCAGCTCTGTCTCAGACAGCTTCCCAGCCTCCTTATCTCCAGCTCAGTCTCAGACAGCTTCCTTCCTTATCTACAGCTTGGTCTCTGACAGCTTCCCCGCCTCCTTATCTCCAAAACGGTCTGTGACAGCTTCCCCATTTCCTTATGACCAGCTCTGTCTCTGACAGCTTCACCACCTCCTTTTCTTCAGCTCGGTCTGTGACAGATTCCCACCCTTCTTATGTCCAGCTCTGACAGCTTCACCTACACCTTAGCTCCAGCTCTGTCTCTGACAGCTTCTCCGACTCATCTCCAGCTACAGCTTCACTTCCTTCTGATCACCAGCTTCCTTGTCTCCAGCTCTATCTCTGACCGCTTCCCTGCCTCTTTATGTCCAGCTCTGACGGCCGCAGGTGGTTGCGCATTGGCACCATAAGAGTTTTTATGCGGAAAAAGTTTGAGAGAGAGAAAAAAAAATGAAGAGTCAGAGAAAGTTTGGAGTTCAACTGATCCCCTTTTTTGGCCAACCAAAGCCATTAAACAAAAAACAAGTATTAGTGATGTGTCAGACACCTTCTTCAAGCTCTCCAGCAGGAAAGCCACAGATATATTGCTGAGGACAGCCTCTGGTCAAGGCTAGACACGCTTGCCTATAAAGAACTTGACAAAGGTATGTCAGCAATGCAGAAGGATCAATACAACCATGAAAAACATATTGTAGACCCAAGTAATCAACTCTAAATACTGTCACTCATTCTGAGTAAATACTGGTATACAGCATGTTCGAGCTGAAAATACCTGTCTGCTGGAACATGCTAGAACCGGTATATTCACTATATCAGACGCTTCTGCATTTTCTTCCTATTTTAGTTTTGGGCCTTAAGCAAAAAATACTCCATAAAGATATGCTAGATTGGAACACAACAAACTATCATTCTTCTGTCAATGTTAGCTGAGGTGAGAAGCACCCACTGAGATCCTGGTCATCTTCTTATTATCTGTCAGATAATAAACACACTTGCTCAGTGGCATCTCTCACCGGAGGCCCCGGCTGATAACATATAACAATTTTGTGTTGCGTAAACCTCCTAAAAACCATTAATACAGATGACACAGCAAACACTTTCATTGGTATCTGCTGTGTCATTTACAATGTCATAGAAAAACACGACAGGACCTGTAGAGTTTGTAGCTGCATCCCTATGCAAAACTTGCTTTTACAGCTGCTGTGGCATGAGAGATGTAAATTTTATAAAACACGGCTGTATTCTGCAGGAAAGAGTCATGGTGGAGACACCTCCAGGCTCTTCAGGTCAGGTATACACACAAAGCCAAGCCCTGACCAGTGTTGTGTCTATTCCAACCTAAGCCTAGCCCAGTGGTTCCCAAACTGGAGGGGCACGGATGTATTCTAGGATGCTAGGGAGTGCATGCAATGTGTGTGTATCTGTGTGTATTTGTATGTGAATGATTCATGTCTGTGCATGAGTATAGTTATAGTGTGTGTGAATGATGAACAAAAACGCAGCTAGTGTGAAATGGCCCTCAATGTGAAACTGTATAATTTGTGTGTGAGGGGCTTGTAATGGGAAGGTCCTTATCTAGAAAGTTTGGGAACCACTGGCCTAGCCCATTTAACTCATAGGTATCAAACTCTGACCCCTGGGCCAAATTTGGCCATGAACCGTTATTGTGTAGTCCATGTGTGCCCCCATACCTGTGTGTACACTGTATGCATAGGGATAGGGGGTACACATTAACAACTCACACAATTTGGGTAGTCCATGTGTTACTCCATGTTTTTGATGCTTTAGGTGCTTATTTTTTTTTTTACCACGACAGGTGGAGAAGGACCATTGAGTCCGATGGAACATATACTGTAAACCGAAAATATATATTTTATTATTTGACGCATGCAATGCTTATACAATGGACACATAACACATGCCTGCACATACCAAACTGGCTAACGGTGCAATGTTGGCATCTAACAAATGAATGCTGGTGCTCCTGTGTCTTTGTGCCCATTGCATAGCATGGTCCTTGACTGGGTTGAAGTTTTACATTTTGTCCGACTGTATATTTGAGATTGACACCTCAGTGAGAGAGAGACACAGACACAGACAGACAGACAGAGAGAGAGAGACAGAGAGACTGGGTTGAAGTTTTTGTCCGACTGTATATTTGAGATTGACACCTCAGTGAGAGAGAGACACAGAGAAAGAAAGAGAGAGAGAGAGAAAGAAAGAGACAGAGAGAGAGAGACACACACAAAGACAGAGACGCAGAGACAGAGAGAGACAGAGAGTATCTTGTCTGTTGTCACCACAGTGAGAGAGATACAGAGAGTATCTTGTCTGTTGTCACCACAGTGAGAGAGAGACAGAGAGAGACAGAGACAGACAGAGAGAGACAGAGAGAGACAGAGACAGAGAGAGAGAGAGAGAGAGAGAGAGAGAGAGAGAGAGAGAGAGAGAGAGAGAGTATCTTGTCTGTTGTTTTATTTTATTCCATTCCATATTATTTAACCATAAACAGTACTTTACTTTGTTGTACTAGGTTGTGCTCCTCGTGTCCTTGTTCCTATTTGTACAATTGATGATGGCTCTTTCCATTTGGTTGATTTTCTCACAGTTGACTAAAAATTTTTTAACAGTGTATTGCCGGGCTTTACTTAAGTCTTATTAACCAATTAAAGTAATAAGCATTTTCCTAATATCCAGTTACAGTTATGTTTAAACAGTTTCCGGATGTCCAACAATACTAAACCGTATTCCCAAAAATAGGAAACATTTGCAGATATTACGTAAACTTCAGCATGCCGACTTACCTTCAGCTTTGCTCAGTTCCAGGGCTAGGTGCTCTCTGGCTTTGGCCTCCTCGTTGAGTCTTTCTTGGAGCTCCTCATGGCATCGGAGCAGGTCAGTAGTCTCCTGTTTCCTCTTTATGGATTCCCGCACCAGTTCGGTTTGTGCTGCCTTGGCATGTTCAAGCTGCAGAGACAGAAACGCAGATGGTGAGACCACTGAATGGGGTACTGGTATTCGGAGGACATTGCCACCCTACTAGGTACTCAGATGATAATTAAAATTTTTACAATGTTTACATTAAAATCCAAAAATTTGTTGCAGCATGGAAGTCAGATAACAAGAAAAAAAATGTTCCACTGTGTTGATGGCAGGGATTTCGGCACAGTGCACAAGTGTCCCCCGGAAGTCAATGGGTTATGACGGGCTGTGGAGACACCCCATCATAGCCCCCGGCCTGTCACTTCAGGTCTCCGTCTCATTTAGACCCCGGGTACGCACATCGACACATACCTGATAGAGGCTTAATGTAAAGCATGTCCAGTGACAATCAATGGGCGCGCCAGGTATATGTCAGCCCATTGACCTAATGGGGTGTGTCACTACCCACATCAGGCCACATTGAGCTAAACTCACAATGCTCCCACAGGCTTTTCTTTTTTTCTTTCCAATACCCCCACAGGCTTTTCTAGATCCATTGACGCCACACACCAAGCCACATAACACACTCATTTATACCCATTATGTCACATGAACAAAACACATCAGGCGTAGTTTGTTCATTTAAATTAATAGAGCAAGGTATAGTCATCATGGCAAATACCGCCAATTAAGCAAACTGCTGATGAGGTCCCATGGAAATGTCACACCAGTGTCCATAATGCCCGCCTTCTGATAAGTGTAGACTCAGCCTAAGGCTATGTTTCCACATGGTGGTATGAACGCATTGGTGTGATGTGCCCATGCTACCCCATCCTTGCTGTTTGCCAACAGTTTGTGCATCATCACTGCATTGGTGGCAACATGTCCTAAGCCATTGAAAAGCAATGGATGGGTCAACGGCACACGAAAAGCCAGGGTCCTGCTGCCTGGGCATTCCATTTTGTTTTGTGGTGCCAGCAGAACCAGTCTCATTCAAAAGTGTCTGTTTCCCTCTGGTCAGAAAAGATGCAGTGGACACAAGACCTAAGTGAATTTAGTTTCTAGTTGCAGGGACCTGCGGTCCCCATGCAAAGCAATGGACATCAACTGTGATTAATGGTCATGTCCAAAATCCCTGTTTTTGAGCGGGATTGATTGAACCCACTCGAAAACAGGGATGGGCGCATATGATATGGGCCAGATAGATGGCCGTGAGCGCGCACGTCGCTTGAAGCGGCCATCGATCTAGCCCATATCTATGAGTGTATAGGCACCTTAAAGCAGGGAACAGATGGCTCGATATTGGAGCCATTCGATGTTCCCTGCAGCAGCGTGATGATGTCATGCTGCTGTCAGATACTGGAGGAGCTGGAGAGACAGCACTGCGGTTTCCATGCAAAGCAACGGACATTGGCCATGAGTGCGCGCGGGGCTCAAAGTGGCCATCAATCTGCCATTATGTGTATACCCTGTTTAACGGTCTCTCAGAGGAGCTCACAATCTGATATCCTCACCATAGTCATATGATGTGTGATCCTGATAGCACAGTAATATCCCAATCAAAGAGGCAAACCAATGTTCCTGTTTGGGGTATAAGGCTAAAAAGCAACATGATGGATCTGAAAGCCATGACCTAGATTTGCATGATGTTGGGGAGAGCACCATAAACTACCTGCTGATATTATATAATCCAAAATACACCAGAAGGTGCAATGGTCCTGCACAGGAGAAACAATTGGCCAGATAAGATTAGTCACATCAGGTGAAGATCTCATATATGTCTCTAAGGCCCCCCCATATACCTTTAGATTTCTCTGTCAGATTTCCTTTTGATCTCCTTTTGTTTTACCAAAACCGCATAATATGAGGGACTTTCTAAACCATCAAGTCTACCTGTGTTCTATGCCAGAGGACCCGGCACTACATAGTTGTTGGTAGATCTAAAGGAGATCTGACAGAGAGATCTAAAGGTGTATGGCCAGCTTAAATGTCCACCTATGACCACCCATGATTGCCTATGGCTGGGAAATGGTTAAAACCTTTCCATGAAGGACAAGTACTGTGTGTACTTCCTCAGTTGCAATGATCACAAAACATAATTTGCAGCGACAATTATTTGACGTCTGTTCCGAAGCTTTACATTGTGAGAAGGAGCTTTAATGCAGAACAATTGTGTAGTAAAACAAAGCAGGAAGAGTGTGACAGAAGTAAGTAAATATGTAATGAGAGACCATGACGTCCCGCTGTGTACAAATATACTTTACTGCTAATAGATAGATAGATACCCATCACACAAACTACACATAGAGGCAATGTACTACAGAACGAAAAGCGGACCTACCACCACAAGTTCATCTAGTGAATTGCACTAGAAGTGCCGATAATAGGGAAGATGGCAATGAGTAATGATTAATTGAAGTAGGTCCCTCCCAGTCCCTCCGATGACGCACGCCGCGGGGCCCACCCCGGAAGAGCACATCTGTGAGTGCAGTAGTAAATCTCAATCCTCGGCTCTGCATTAAAACAATTGAGATGCATTTTCCCATAGAAAACTATTATAAACGCCCCCAGTGGCCACTTGTGACATTGCACCCCGAGTTAACCCCCGGAAACCTGGCAGATAAAGGTGGAATCTCTCATATTATTTCAGGTACATGGTACCTAATTTGTTGGAGATGTAGAGAAGGGAAGTGTTATAGAAAACATTTTGAAAAAAAAAAAAATAATTCTCAAGCACATGCAGTTTTTGCATAAAGTAGGTTCAAAGTCAAAATTATATATGTAAAAACTCCATAAGCTAGAGCAACCCTTTTTTCTTTACAATGTTTCAACAACCATTCTCTACATCTTCATCAATTTAATCATAATACCATGTATAGGGGAAACTTACAAATTAGCTAGTTAAAATTATGACATCTCAATACAAAAGCACATTTGCTGTGTTATTCTGAGCCTTAGCTGCTGCATTTCCCACCCTAGGCTTGTACTCGAGTCGTAAAGCTTCAAGAATCTGTTAGAAAAATAAGGCACTTTGGCTTATACTTGAGTACATACGGTAATTCTTGTGACATAGGGCTTGTTTCCACTGTACGTCAGGACCCCCTCCGCTAAGCGTATTGCTTGGCGGTGATCCTGACGGAGTATATAGACTAAAGTATATAGCCCAAACACAGCATCCGCCGAGCAGGTATGGTCTATATACTCCGTCGGATGCAGAGGTTCAATGTACTTCACTACATTCAGCCTTGCATCGGCAGAGTGGCTTGGCGCAGTGAAGACACAGCATCCGTCGAGCAGGTAAAGTCTATGTGCTACGTCGGGACCTCCCGACAAGCAATACACTTAGCGGAGGGGGTCCCAACGTATAGTATTTCGTTTGATAGAGAATGTATCTGCATACGTAGGTAAACAAATGCCTCAGATTCCCCCATGTGGTGTTTTAGGTTTTAATTATTTACAGAAGAGTCTGAGTTACAACTGAGGACACAACTATGCTATAGATAACATAGGATGACAGGCCGCATAGCGATGTAATGTTATAGTCTGCGAGGATAGGGTTTCTCCAACAGTACAAGAGAATCATTAACGAGTAGGTGGAAGAATATAAACACCGGGGGGCCCTTACCTATACACATCTATTGGCAGATGGGTGTGTACAGACAGTAGCGGGCTTATGGTAAAAAATAAATAAATTGTGCGTTATAGTCCGAAAAATACATGTATATGGACACCATCCAGCTACTCGATAAACAAGGTTTTGACCATTACATTGTCTGCATCGTAAAAACAGTGAAAAACTTTCCAAAAACAGGTCCCGTTGGGCGAGGTGGTCCTTCTAAAATACCATATACAATATTTATAATTGAATTTACAAACCACCTATGAAAACATATAGCATGCAAGAGCGAGACGGGAGGGTGTATCTCTCTGCTGAGATAAACAAGAGTCTGCCAATAAAACACCAACACCCTACTGTTTATAAGACAATACTGACCCCCAGCTATATAGCAGGACCCAGTCTATCCTGTTATTTCACCTCTGTGTGTGCTTAAAGGAGAACTCCACATAAAGATACTCAGTATACATTAAATGCACTTATCCTTCACTTCCACGGATCTTAATTTAAGGTAGGTCTCACACAAGGTTGGTTAACATCCAGTGATGTGCCTGGTCTTCACTGCCCATACCTGCCCAGCACAAGCTCCATAAACTGTCATTGAAGCCCATCTACTATAGTATCAATGGAAGTCTATGGAGAACTTACTGGGTAGACATGAGAAGACAAATGGCACACAAGGTTGGTCAACATCCAGTCTGGTCTTCCCCACCTGTACCTGCCCAGCACAAGCTCTATAAGTTCTCATTGAAGCCCCTCTACCCATCTTCCATAGTATCAATGAAAGTCTATGGAGCACTTACTGGGTAGACATGAGAAGACAAATGGCACACAAGGTTGGTTAACATCCACTGACATGTCTGGTCTTTGCCGCCTGTACCTGCCCAGCACAAGCTCCATAAATTGTCATTGAAGCCCATCTTCCATAATATCAATGGAAGTCTATGGAGCACTTACTGCGTAGACATGAGAAGACAAAAAGCATGCAAGGTTGGTTAACATCCAGTGACATGTGTGGTCTTTTCCGCCTATAACTGCCCAGCAGAAGCTCCATGAACGGTCATTGAAACCCAACTTCTATAGTATCAATGGAAGTCTATTGAGCACTTACAGCGTAGACATGAGAAGACAAATAGCACACAAGGTTGGTTAACATCCAGTGACACGTCTGGTCTTTACCACCCATACAGGCCCAGCGCAAGCTCCATAAACGGTCATTGAAGCCCATCTATCCATCTTCTATAGTATCAATGAAAGTCTATGGAGAACTTACTGCGTAGACTTGAAAAGACAAATAACACACATGGTTGGTTAATATCCAGTGTGGTCTTCCCCACCCGTACCTGCCCAGCACAAGCTCCATAAACTTATTGAACCCCAGCTACCCATCTTCTATAGTATCAATGGAAGTCTATGGCACACTAAAGGTCCCCACACCGACAGATGAGCTGTGAAGAGCAGCGTGATGACATCATCACGCTGCTGTCCACAGCCCATCTGTGGGTCCCCACTGGATACGTGTGTGGGGACCTTTACGGACATGTCCGCTCTCTGGCCAACTGAGCTTTGGGGTGACAGAGATTCATGCGAGCAACCGCGATCGGCGGCCGATTTTGCCACCGACCGACGGCCACGAAAGCGGGTGGGGACCTTTTCTGTGTAGACATAAGAAGACAAATAGCACACAAGGTTGGTTAACATCCACCGCCCATACCTGCCCTGCACAAGCTCCATAAACTGTGATTGAAGCCCATCTACCTGTCCTCCATAGTATCAATAGGAGGTTTATGGAGCACTTACTGTGTAGACATGAGAAGATTAATAGCACACAAGGTTTGCGAACATCCAGTGACACGTCTGGCCTTCCCCGCCCGTACCTGCCCAGCATAAGCTCCATCAACAGTCATTGAAACCCATCTACCCATCTTTCATGGTATCAATGGAAGTTTATGGAGCACTTACTACGTAGACATGAGAAGACAAATGGCCAATGGAAGCCAAACCATAACGTTCGAGGCCCATTTGACACTACAGCCGCAGCGGTGTGGTGTTTGGGCGGTAATGCCTGTTAACCTGTGGTTTACGGTAATGCACGGCATTTCCTTTACATCGCAAAATCTGTGTTTTCAAAAGCATTTGTTGTACATAAGTGAATGTAAAGCCTTTGTGGTTACTGATGAATATTCAATGAAATGTTTGGAGCTGCGGTTAAGCTTTTATGAGATCCAAATTAAAATCTGTTTCAAGGTATGAACAAGTCCCTATCAGATGAGGCTTGAGCTGAATATGGTAAACGTTTATGGTATATCTGTACTTGTTGCCTTTGCAATGCTTCTTTGATGTATAATCTGAAGCCTTCAAACCATGAAATGCTCCTCAAAACAAATCTTTGTAATCTGCAGCTAAAGTGTTTCTCGTTTTTAAGTCGTTTTCTCGCTCTTCCTCTATTGTAGTTTTCCAGAAACACAATGCAGCAGGTGGACTCTTTACTTAACGCAATGCAAACACGGTGATGTCACATCCTTGTCTCCGCGGAGCAGGTCCTGCCAGGACTCTCCGGGTTCCTTCTCTATGTTTGCCTATGGGATGTTTTCATCTCCGATCATTTACACTGCGCACTTGTTAGATACATAAAAGAGTACAAATTCGGGAGCTGTGTACACAATCCGTGTAATCTTTACTTCCCATCATGTGCTCTCCCAATAAATAAACACAAGAGGAAAAAGAAAGAAAGAATGAAGGATTAGGCTGATCAAACCTCCAAACAGGCAATGGATTAGTGTTCATATACCCAGAGGTGCACATAACTTTCTAAGTGAGCTCCTCAGATGAGTACCAGGATATGGTGTTTGGTACTCACCCCATATGTAGGGTGGTCTCCCTCACTGTCCTCTGCGTCACCCTCCTGCATGGTAGGTTCTGCTGCAGATGGACCTCCCTGTTCCTGATTGATCCTCCGATTAGCTGTCTCCATCCACAGGTCACCAGCTGGCTTTGGGTCACATGTAACTCTCACAGTACAACACTGTTTGAACCCCCAGATCTCATACCTCAGTAGTACAGCCCTGACATTGTCTGGCTTAGTAACTAAGACTACCTGCAGTCCAAATGTCATCCTTTCATAGTCATATTCCAGCTGTCACAGTGCTTTTCTCTTGTCAGCTTTTACCCTTACATATGCCTCCTCTGACTTCCATCCCCCAGATCTCCAACACCCTTAGAAGACCAATCTTTTTTTTTGGATTAGTAATTTA
>CM070036.1:150033257-150043464 GCA_036250615.1 Ptychadena robeensis | reverse complement strand
AGTGATATATACCTTCCAAACACTATGTATTCTATCAGGGAGGACCCAGCACTACACAGCGTGCGATCGCTGAAATTGAAACAACGAGGACGCGGAAGCGCGATTAAAATGCAGATCGTTCTAGTGGAAACAATCCCTCCGACCTAAGTTACCCGGCTACCAAATAGGAGAGCGGAGAGGTTAACCTCCCGATACCGGAAGTAACATCCGTGACGTTACTTCCTGTATTTGGAATGACGAAGTCCAGCACTTCCTCGTTCCAAATACCAAAATTGTCGTCAGTGAGGTTACTTCCTGTCAGTTTTCCCTTATTCAAAAAGTTGACCGCTATGTATAGTAGACTTTGGGTGTCAGGCAGGACAGTCATTAAAAGATTCGTCAACAACCTCGTTGGACATCTGCCCCAAGTTATTCAGCTGAAACGATTAATAGACAATAGATAATAGGCAATTAGCTAGGGATCAGCGCTGGCACACAAAGGGTGCCTGGCCGATTGTGGCCCGATGTTTAGGCCGATTGACCGCGTGTGATGAGGTCATTGGGTCTCAATCTATACGTGTATGGGGGGCTTAAGTGATTTTAGTAACTGCTCATATTTGTCTGACGGAATGGCGTGGAGGCAGCTCTCATGTTTTGTTCCGCCCCATCAAGAGAACTCTGGAAGTTTACATTGCATACCAAAGCAACCGTGAAGATAACAGTCCTCTATCCTCTTCCATGGTATCTATTGACACATCTGTTGCTAAAAAAAACACTAAAGACAGCCGTACGCCCATCAAATTTGTCTCGATTTTGGATTTTAAATTCAATCAATCAACTGACACAAACTGTGAGCGACCCAAAGTTATTCCTTAAATCCCATTCCTTCCTAGTTGGTGATAAAGGTCTGTGCGCATGTGCCATGATCTCATTGGATACAAAAATTCACGAAAGCACCTAAAAACCCATCAGATACTTGTAGGTTGATCCATTCAGTAAAAACAGAACGGATTTCCTGAAATCAACATGAACTTTGATCAAAGTGCAATGCCGCCATAACACACCAGGGAACAGTCCTGATCCAGAATGTATTTTTTTCTAAATACTCAAGGTCGGCTCTGCAGCCCCTGGCACCCAATAGAGCGCCATGTGACCACAATTTTCATGTTACACTCACCTCAGACAGTGTGACTCAATCCTATTAAATAATCTCTGACTATTTCCTCTAGGAAGTGTTCAGACTATGATCGTCTTCTGTGATGTTACTCAATAAATCTACTAACTGGCCAATTTGAGATATCAGGGTAGCCTATATCAGGGTAGGCCTCCTTAAGATATCAGGGTAGCCTATATCATGGTAGGCCTCCTTGAGATATCAGGGTAGCCTACATCAGGGTAGGCCTCCTTGAGATATCAGGGTAAGCCTCTTTGAGATATCAGGGTAGCCTATATCAGGGTAGGCCTCCTTGAGATATCAGGGTAGCCTATATCAGGGTAGGTCTCCTTGAGATATCAGGGAAGGCCTCCTTTACCTAAAGTTAATTGCCATAGCCATTTTTTCCAGTTTCTTTAAATGATCACCAGGGATATACCCAGACAGGTTAATGATTGAGCAACAATAAAGACATGCCAATAAATGTAAATGACTTGCATAATGAATATATAGAAGTTCACCTAACTGGTTAACTTGGATACATGACGCTATGGTGACAATGACCAGTGACTAGAGATGGTCGTATAATTTCCACTAGCTGACTTTTGTGAGTTATTTTCTAAGCCCCTGAACATGGGATCGCTGCATTCGTAGGAGATGTAGAGAAGGGAAGAATTGCAAACAAAAACTATCGCTCTAGCACAGGTAGTTTTTACATAAATTGGGTTTAAAAAGTTTGACTTAAGCAGGGTACAGACATGAAGATATGGGCCGGATCGATGGCCGCTTCGAGTGGCGTGCGCACTCACGGCCATCTATCTGGCCCATATCATATGCGGCCATCGCTGTTAAATATCCTATCGGACATGACCGTAAAATACGGCCGATGTCCGTTGCTTTACATGGAGACTGCGGGGTCTCCATGCAAAGCTGGGGAAAGAGCAATGTTCCCACAGCCCTTCTCTGCATCTCCAGCAATTTTGCAGATGAAACCATGTTCAGGGGATTTACAATAACAATAAACACAAATAATTTTGCGATCATCTCTACTAGTGACCTACATTTACATGTTTTATTTTTTTTTATAAATGAGAAGAAAAATGTTTTTTTTACTACACTGCCAGGCCAAAAAAAAAGGTCACATACTCTTATATTTCGCTGGACCGCCTGTAGCTTTGATTGCGGCGTGCATTCGCTGTGATGTTTCGATAAGCTTTTGCAATGTCACACAATTTATTTCCATCCAGTGTTGCATTCATTTGTCACCAAGATCTTGTATTGATGATGGTAGAGTGTGAGCGCTGTGCAAAGCCTTCTCCAGCACATCCCTCAGACTCTCAATGGGGTTGAGGTCTGGACTCTGTGGTGGCCAAACCATGTGCGACAATGTGAGCCCGATGAATCCTGGCATTGTCATCTTGGAATATGCCCGTTCCATCAGGGCAGAAAAAACCCACTGATGGAATAACCTGGTCATTCAGTATAGTCAGGTAGTCAGCTGACCTCATTCTTGGAGCACATACTGTCGCTGAACCTAGACCTGACCAACTGCAGCAACCCTTGACTTATCCAATAGAAGGCCCTTACCTATTGGCTTAGTTACATCCAGGTGGCGACTTTTTGGCCAGGCTACTATATTGACCCTCTCTATTGGTCCAGCCGGGGTTGCCTCTGGTGCAGAAAGTGATGGGGAATCCTGTGACAGAAAAATCTCCCAAGAGTAGAAATATACTGGTGACAAATGTTTAATGGGGGAAATCCTCTCACCTCAGAGAGACCTTCTTATATAAATTTTTGCTCCCAGAATTGCCCTTTGCCTTATTTTCAGCGGATGTCTTATTTTTCCATGAAGAAGAATACGGCACTGGGGTATCAGGGTGGGGGGATCACTTTAAATGACACAGAGGGGATCAGAGGGGGAAATCAAAATGGCACAGGAGACTCAGAGGGGGGATAACCATTTTAGTAACCCCTTCTGATCCTCCTGTGTCATTGTGATTGCCCCCTCTGATTCCCCCTGTCCAGAGTTACAGTACCGTATATCTTAGGGGGGGGGGGGGGGCTTATATTTCAGTGTGAGGCAGAAATGTAAGGGTGTCTTATTTTCAGAGGATGCCTTATTTTCGGGGAAACAGGGTAGTTACAGAAATGTGCCGATGTCTAATAGAGAGGGGTATGGATTTCAGTAAGGAATTTAGGACCTGAAATTACCTGCAGCGCCAAGACTGCCACATTCCTGCATACTAATCATTTTGCAAATGGTTTTCCCCTGAAGAAAGATTACTTCCATTCTCCAATGTGAACACTTGAACCTGTGACATGCGCCAACGAGGGGATTAAAACTACTCTGGGGGGATGAGAGACAGAACTCTAACCATTCCCTAATTTAAAAAAATCCCTATCCATACACTTTATGGTTCCCGGCAGCCATGGAACTACAAAGCCCAGCCATTCCGCATATTACCAGAATTTCAGAACATACTGTCAGATGAAGTACAATCACAGCTGTATCATTGGTACTCACAGTGTATGGCGGGGTGGGCAGGGAAATTTTGGAGACTACTTTCAACAAGTGTCCATTTTTTTTGTGGTTGACGTGAGAGATGGAGGTGTTCACCACTATGGCGTTCATATCGTTCAGCTTCCAGGTGAACGGGTACGGTTCAGGAAGCGGTACGAGGGTTTCCACCTCATAGGTATCTTCCTCCTTGCCTACGGGCCACAGACCGCTGAGCGTGTCCGAAGACAAGAGAGACTTGAGGGAATCCATCGCGGCCGGTAAAAGGGCGATCACAATTTCACTCCTGAAGAACAAGGTGATGCCACTTATTCACATGTCGTTGGAATGAAGTGGAGGGAGGACATGCCATCATGTCATCGGTGAAGGGGTGAGGTCAGAACTGTACACAGAATGAAGACTCATAGCCAACTGGACGGAAAAGCTGGAGCATCCTTCGATGGATCGGATAAATTTTCGGAATGGGAAGCATCCATGTTTGTACAGGAAGGTCATCCAAAGCGGGCAGGATAGTTGGTAGATAGTTGGAGCTGTCAGATGTTCTTCACTAAGGAACATCAAGGTGTAGCTTGGACTAAGTCATCTGGGGTCAATGGTGGTGGAACCCCGTACCAATAATGATGACCTGCTGTCAAGGTGAAGGAGTGTCATGCTGGCGAGAGAGACTCGGAGACATGTCCGGATGAAGAGGAAACTTTCTGCAGCAGCACTTGTGGACGGTCAGGTCTTCTGTGGAGCATTACAGATCTCCAGCCTCCGCTGCCTTCCTTCCGTGTCAAAGAGAGAGACAGGGGAGTGGCCTGATACCTCCGGGCAGGTAAATATTAACTCTCTACAGGCCAAGGGGCACGGAGCCTGAGAGACTCAGAACAATCAACCAGTTAGGGCTGGAGTCCACGGGGTGGTGAGAGCATACACCCACCTACCAGCATGGCATCACCAAGGTACACATTTCATACACAGATGTTTGTCATTGCCTTGGCGCATGGAGTAAAGAGACACGCAGAACGGAATGTCAAACTTGACAAACGGGAGCGGCTGGCTTAAAGGCTTACTCCACCTAAAACTAAAAATACACTTTTGGGGAAGGGTGGGGTGTAAAAACAAGGATTCCCCCCGACTCTCCTGACACTTGTTCTTTAAAATTATATTTTAACAAAAGGATATTGGTACTAAGAGTGAGCATGAACCTTAAATTCTGAGCCCAGAGTTACTGTAAGGCAGTGGTTCCCAAACAGGGGGAAGGGGGGTGGGAGACCGGAAGTATTCCAGGGGGGCACAGCTAGGGGGCCAGCCGAGGTGGCACTTGGAGTCCTCTATGTGAGAATCGAGGCCATAGTGGGGGAAGAGTAAGATCTCTCCTTGCTGTCATTTCTCTTCCCCCTCTGCAAATTGCACACAGTCCACCCACCCTCCCTTACCACTGTCAGCCAATCAATAAAACCATTGAGGAACTAGCTGCAGACAGTAGGAAGAGTGTATGTCTCTATGTGAATGATGAATGTCTCTGCATGAATGGTGTGTGTATATATGATGCATGTATTTGAATGATTGGGGAGTGTAAAAAAAGTTGCACTCTAAATAAGATATAAAGCTATACTGCCACATGTGTGGCCGCAGGTGGCGATAGTCTAATTACGCCCATGTTCCCCAGCCGCAAACAGGGGGTGATCGAGAGTGCGTTTTTGATCACCGATTGTCCCTGACCGCGGCCATTCACTGCTTTTAACTGTGGCCATTTAATCGCGCCGCAGGTGCTGGGTCCTCCCTGATAGAATACATAGTGATTGGAAGGTACAGTATATATCACTGCTATATAGTGCTGGGTCCTCCCTGTTTAAATACATAGTAATTGGAAGGTATATATCACTGCTATGTAGTGCTGGGTCCTCCCTGATAGAATACATAGTAATTGGAAGGTATATATCACTCCTATGTAGTGCCGGGTCCTCCCTGATAGAATACATAGTGATTGGAAGGTTAATATCACTGCTATCAGGAAGGACCAGGCACTACATAGCAGTGATATATACCTTCCAATCACTATGTATTCTATCATGGAGGACCCAGCACTACATAGCAGTGATATATACCTTCCAATCACTATGTATTCTATCAGGGAATAAATTGCATGGAGTGATCTAATGGTGTATGGGGGGCTTTATTTGTTGATTAAACCAATTTTCATTTTACGGCTGCACTAAAGTTACCTACACATCTTTGAGGCACAAGACACAAAATGCCTCTTGCAGCAGCAAGCTTTATTACCTGGAGATTTTCTGTCTGGTTTAAACTGCCATAATTTTACAGCTGACCTCCAACTGTTATCAGGTCTGTAATATAGGGTCAGGCCTGAGCCATTTGTTAGAATAATAAAGACCGTGGTCATAGTTCTATGATGAGAGAAGCAGACGTGGTGTCACTGTGAGAACGGTACAGAATGTCTCATGCCGCTGATGAAAAGAAGTACGGTATAATGTTTTATTAATCACAGATCTGATTACACAGCAAATATAAGGTGACAGCCTGAGACCGATGCGTCAGATCAATTAGAACATTGGAGAGCGAGATCTCTACAAACAGGAAGTAGTACAGTAGGTATGGACATAAGATGGCAGCTGTTTTGTGTAGACTATACACACTTCCCTTCCTCTAGGGTGGGTCTCTTCCTTTAGGTTTTCACACCAATCAAACAGAAACATTCATCATTCACACAGATATACACACACACACTACATTCATGCAGAGACATGAATCATTCACATAGAGACACACACACTACACTCACATTCACATAGAGACACACACTACACTCATGCAGAGACATGAATCATTCACATAGAGACACACACACTACACTCATGCAGAGACATGAATCATTCACATAGAGAAACACACTACACTCATGCAGAGACATGAATCATTCACATAGAGACACACACTACACTCATGCGGAGACATGAATCATTCACATAGAGACACACACTACACTCATGCAGAGACATGAATCATTCACACAAAGACACACACTACACTCATGCAGAGACATGAATCATTCACATAGAGACACACACATAACATGTACTCTACTTACTGTCTGCAGCTAGTTCCTCCATAGTTGGCTACCTGCTTGTCCCTCCCTCAGCCCCCTAGCCGCACCCCCTCATGAATACCTCCACACCCGTCCTCTAGTGAGGCTAGAACCACAGTTCTAGCCCCATTTCTTGGAAACTCAACCTTTTAAGAACTCCGAAAGTGACTTGTGGATTGTCATTTCCACGTACCAAATACTGGAAGTGACACTCCACATCACTTCCAGTGTGATGAAGTAAGAATGATCAGCTATTTTCCTGTCCTGCTTGTGATGATGATGATGTGTGGGGGATGGGAAGTTAGGAGGGAGAGTAACTTCCCACCCCGCACATCATCATAATTTATAGGGAGCTTGCCTACCCCTGTGAAATGGATGTTCGACCCCTTTGGGGATCATGACCCACAGGTTGAGAACTGCAGATATCCACCAAATTCATACACATACCAAAATGCCAATACTGGTCTAAAAATAAAATAAGAATAAGGTGATATCGTGTATTGTTCTCTGGTGTTCCAGGCCTTATGGTTCCCAAACATTTGCAGATATTAAACCTGGAGATGCCCCTATAAGGGAGGAACCAGGCACAACACTCCAGGATGTGATATAATCCAGCAGTGATTTTCCTAAACCCCTCTAATGCGCATATACACCCTCAATTATCTAGAAGCTAATTATGGCTTAAACTGCTTGTAATTATATCAGAACAATGGGACACAAGTGAAAGATGGCCGCTAAGCAGGCAAACTATCATTTATTCTTCAATAGGACACATTTTAGTTGTGAAATATTTACCCGGAAGGGGGTCCTGTCCTGTGTATCGCCCCAAAACTTTCCTCTGGAGTTTAGAAGTTTGCAGAGGGAAGTGGGCAACCTGTGTTCTCCTTGCGTCAATGACTTATCCGCGTAGGGGGGCATCTCCAACCAGACCAACATAGGGGCCATTCATCAGTTCCTTCACATTTTTACCCTATATGAAGATTCCGGCTCATCATAGAAATGTCATGGTTAAAGGCCCCCACACGTACCGAGTAGAGGCCAACAGATGAGCGGTGGAGTGCAGCGTGATGACATCATCATGCTGCTCTCCATCGCTCGCAAGAAGGGCTGGCACCCTTTGTGTGCCGGCCGATAGTTTCAATGGGGACGCTAGTCCTCATTGAAACTAACGGCCGGCACACAAAGGGTCACCCATGCGGGCACTCCCGATCGGCGTCTGATTTTGCCACCACTTGTTGCGTGTGTGGGGGGCTTAAATCAATCTGTTAGTTTACCAAAACTGTCCAAAATGATAGATGGTGCCAATGCCCGCACTGTGCTGACTTCAGACCACTCTGTGTATGTAAAGGGACTTTTTGACTCCTGCAATACAATAAGTTCTAAAACTAAATAAGAGGGGCCAGGGTAAAGCAAGCTAAATAAGCCAGATATGGCCCATGGGTGATGCATTGAATTGGCACACATATGGGGGGTCGGCCATTACGGGCTCTTGGTCCGGCCCCTTTATCACACTTAAGAAGCCAATGTGGCCCACAAGTCAAAACATTTGCAGAACATGGTCACATGAAATGAGAAACATACCGGGAAGTACCAGGTACCGTATTTTTCGGGCTATAAGATGCACTTTTTCACCCCCAAAATCAGGGGGAAAAATGCCTGCATCTTATGGTCTTATTGGCTTTCCGCCAGCTCTCCCGGCAAGATTAGCCGGGGAGCTGTCAGATGAGAGATACCGGCCGGATCTCCCATCTGAAATGTATTGCTTATATCAGCAGAGCCCCGCAGGTATAAAGGCCCGCACACATGTACCGAGTGGGGACTGACAGATCAGTGATGGAGTGCAGCGTGATGACGTCATCACGCTGCTCTCCATCGCTGACAGCATTGGCGGGCACCCTTTGTGTGCTGGACGTTAGTTTCAATGGAGACGCCGATCTCCATTGAAATTAACGGCATCGGCCAGAGATTATCGGACATGTCCGTTCTCTGGCCGACTGAGCCTTGGGGCGTCAGGGATCTGTCACCCCATGTGGGCACCTCGATCGGCCACTGCTCGGAGCTTGCGTGGCCGCCTTAAGCAATGAAGAGAGAGATAGATGAACTGCAATCTATACCTCTCTCCGTGTCTGTGGGAGCTGCAATCACTCTGCAGCTTCCATGGACACAGCCAGAGGAGAGATGGGCCCCTCCTCCCAGACAGTGAGGAAGATGACGTGATGTGCTGTGCTGTGACATCTACTGGCTGAATTTGATATTGCATTAATTTAATCCATTGCATTAACCCAATTGATGTGAAAACTTTCTGCTCTAAAAACTGGGTCTTATAGTCCAAAAAATACTGTAAATGATTTGATTTCAACAGGACTGCAGAAAATGTATGGATAGATGGATATGTGTTGCTGAGGAGCAAAAAAAGAAACCTATTTCTCAAAAGGGAATTCTTTGACCACCAATCCTATGGAACAGACATAACAGACATGCTAAGGAACCCTCACATTAAAGCAGTGGTTCCCAAACTTTCCTTGCAGGGCCCCCCTTTTCACATTAGGAAGATTATCGAGCCCCCCCCCCCCCTGCCCATTCAAACACATGCTCAGAATGAGGGCCAGCACCCCCTCGGAATACCTTTGCACCCCCCAGTTTGGGAACCCTTACATTAAAGTCACGCAAAAGCCTCTCGCTTCTCTGTCCGCAGAGCTGCGATGATGGATTTCAGTCTCTGCCAAGAACAACCTTCTTGTGTCACCGCCTACCCTGGCATCAGCCCGCTCTATTAATATTATTGGAACGCGGTGCCAAGGAAGATCACAAGGTACGTCAGGTGTGAACACACATTGCGAGGCCGCAGACAAAGCAAAGTCAACAGAAAATAATTATTATTATCATTGTAATCCCCAGGAACAATGACACATGTTTCGGTAAACGCTGCAGTGGGGGATTGTGGGTAGAAGAAAATACAGTACAGTATATCCAGTATGCAGGCACCCCCCTCCGAGCGATTATCACCTCGATGAACAGCTAAACCCAGGCACAGGCACGTCTGGTGCAATGCCCAGAGAGGGTAATGAGGCAAAGAATGGATTCAATCATCCTCACCATTTAATGCTTCAGTTACATTTATAGTAACTATAGCTAATGTAACCTGTTTCCTCTATGATCAGCCATCCCCATCAAATAAGCCAGCCCTGAGTTTTGCCCAAAATGTTAAAATAAGACCCCCTCCGCAAATAGGACACCAACCAATACCTGCCCCTGCCCAATCTCCCATTCGGGTGGTATAATGGGTAACTGTGACTCCCTCAGGGCTGGCTGCAGTGCAGGAAGGACAAGCAAGCTGCTGATCCCTGCCATACCAGAGTCTTTTACCCGGCCATGCCATTAGAACCCAAAAAGGTGAGTCAGGGGCACAATGATTGGCACAGAGTGATCAGAAGGGGACAATGATTGGCATAGAGTGATCAGAAGG
>CM070036.1:149984723-149995664 GCA_036250615.1 Ptychadena robeensis | reverse complement strand
GATTGTATGCAATAGTTAAAGCGGATGTATACTCTAAATCTAAATAATATGTAAAAGTTTGACTTGCCTCTGAGCTGCTATGATGGTGGCATAGCACTCCACAATCTACTTTACTGCTGTTTTCATATGGGAGGGCAATTCTACGAGTGGCCACTGGGGGCGTTTATAATGGGTTTCTATGGGAAAGTACATTTCATTTATTTTAATGCAGAGCCAAGATTAGAGATTTACCCGTCTATCTCTGTGGTGAGTTCCGGGGGTGCCTCAGCACAATACAAGGAGAGAGGAAGGGCTGAGCAGGATCTTTTTAAATCACTTCTTACAGGTAAGTTTTTTTAAATGCATTCCTCCCTAATTTTTGCACTTCTACTGTCATTAATCTAATGGTGAATTGATGGTGGTAAGTCTGCTTTAATGGGTGCAAAATTTTATTTAAAAAATCAGGACGTCACTGAATTCAGATGTGGCTGGCTGCCGAGAACAAGGGGACATGGGAGGGCGGATGCCAAAAGTCAAGTATAACCTCCCATCTCCCCTTTCGCACACTGTGGCGCGACGTCACTGGGATTTAGAGGGTCGCTGCATTTTGACAGTTTTACCAGGTTTTTTTTTTATTTTTTACCTCTAGTGCTGACAATAGAAGGCAGATGCGGGCTAAATGCCCAGGAGGTTAAGCATTTAATCACGAACGATCGTTCACCACATGCGTTCAAATGGAAAATTGAGAAAATTGATCCTGCTCCAAGGAAGGAATTTTCGATTTTCTTAATTCTCAAAAAAGTCGATCAAACCAGGAAATCCCAGTCGATCGTGGAGGCAGAGTGGGGGGGGGGGGCTCTTCTGCAAGCATCCTGTGTATCTCTCTCAGCTGCCTGTCAGCAGCTTCCAGCCGGTGTTGTGGGTTGATAGACCCACAATAAAGACAAGGCTACGATTGATTGCGGGTCGATCGAGCAAGTATCGAACCCTGTATGGCTAGCTTAACATTACAGTGCACATCAGTTGTGAGATTGCATTACCTGACTGGCTTGGAGCGGAGTCCTGGGAAGAAATCACAATCTGTTTCACCCGAGGGATGTTGGACGGCTGTCTATTCGCTTGCAGATCCTCTGTCTGAAATAAGAAGCAGATAACACATATAACACAGATAAAAGTCAGCACATCAACAATGCAGCTTCATCATACTCTCCATTAACAATTCACGGGAAGTTTGACTTACAAAGAATGTTCCAGTGAGGAGTGTGTCAATAGAATTTGAATTTCTCCTTCCTTTTATTATAGTAAATCATTTATAAGAGACAACACACAGTTTTGCATACGAACCTTCATCAGTCTGATATGAATGTACAGTGATCCTTTTATCACAGAGAGTGTGTATGGCCATATACTCCAAGGAAACACTGCTAATCATTATTTCAGGAGTTTAAAGAAGAACTCCGCACAAGCAGCTGAACAAAGATAAAACACACACCTGAAGCTGTTCTACCTGCTACACAATTTGTATTTCTGTCCATCTATTTCTGAAATGTACACATGTAGTGTAACCACACAAACTAGGTCAGGTGCTGTACCCTTTAACTCTATGTCCCATGACTCTAGGTCTAGCAGGGTATAAAGCTGAGGCCCAGGAAGGAAAGGGGCAGTCCAGAGGAGCAGGTGTTGATGAGACAGCAGCAACTGGGCCAGAGAGCTGTCTTCAGGCTTGCCTTCCTCCACTGTAGATACCAGGCATGTGTGCATCCACTGTACGCAATAGCACGTATGCCCTGGATAATACCCAGTTGCTTGCAGTACAGGCTGGGTTATATCATCCCAGATACCCAATACAAGTGGGGTGGCATGTCCCTTGGACACTGAGTACACACTGATGGCGTTACCACGTGCCTTATCCTCCTGTGGGCGAGATCAGCTGCTTCAGGTATCTCCAGTGGCGTGCAAGTACCAATTATCTCTACTACTGAAGTGTACTAAGCTTCTCCTGTTACTATGACCAATCCAGGCAAACTAAAGTTTCCTGTAGCTCTAACCTAACCTTTGACCTGATATTTCCTAAAACACACCAACTCAACCTAGACCTCAAACCGGAACTTATACCATCACACTTATAATATGTCTATACATATCTGTACCTTCATATTAGTGGGTGTAATCATTTCCAGTTAGCACAATACATAGTACAGTTAGGTCTGTACGTCTCAAAAATTTTCAAATCGCTTCCTGTAGAGGTCCATCGTATATGAACCGCATGACTTACCTTTCCTATATATCTGGACATAGCTGCCATATGTTTGTATTCTTCCAAAAACTTTTCCAGCAGTATGCTCAGATTGTTCTGAAGAGCTGCAATAAAGAAGTGCAATGTGTCAGCTACTTTATTACTGATTGATTTATTAATAGAACAATTAAATTCAACTTATCCTTACACACCTAAATGGGAAAGCACCCACCCCTGATGAACAGGACAATCCCATGTCTGGAGTCTGCCATCTACTGTACAGTCAATGTTGTATAAGCCATACCTGTAACCACAACTGTAAATAAGTCCCGCTGTCTACCACACCTGAACATTGTGCAAGTTATCAGAAAACTTCAGGTAACCTCTTCAGGGAAAGGAAGGCTTTTGGAAGTCTGGATCTTCGGGCCTTGTTTTCACATGTGCGGCCACCTGCGGTTGCCCACGGTGCGAATAAATCCGCAACCATGTTTTTCAATAGGCTATTCCCCGGCTGCGATCGGGAGCAGCGAGATCCGTGACCTAAAAACTCGGCTCACCGCGTTTTTGACCGGGGGCTGCACCCATCCGCCCGCCCCTGACCACGGCCAAAAGCTAAAAACTCAATAATTGAGATGTGTTTTTTAACCGTGGCCATTCAATCGTTCTGCGGGCGGCCGCACATGTGGAAACAAGCCCTCAAGGTCCTCATAGCTCTCCCTAGTTCCTCCTGCGGATGCCATACACTCCAAGAAGAGAAGAATCTAGGAGAGCCATACTCGGGTTTCATGCAGAATCCATATGAAATTTCCTCTTGGACAAAGTGGTGTTGGCATGGGGCAGCAGTACGGGAAAGTACAGAGTCTTAAGCAGGGTACACACATGTAGATATGGGCCAGATCGATGGCCGCTTCGAGTGCCGTGCACGCTCATGGCCATATATCTGGCCTATATCATATGCGGCCATCCCGGTTTTCGAGCGGGACCTCCCACTCCAAAACAGAGATATCGGATATGACTGTAAATCACCAGGCAAAGCATCGGCTGAGCTGGAGAGACAGCAGAAGTCATCACGCTGCTGCAGGGAACATCCGACGGCTCCAATATCGAGCCGCTTGTTCCCTGCTTTAGAAATCTACTAAGTCACCAGTATCTAATCCAAAAGTATTTGTTCCGGAGTTACAGAACAAGTGCTAGAGCAATGTATTTCTTGGCATCTACTAGGGCATTAACAAACTTGTCTATTAGTCGACTAATCAACCTCAAAGGGACAGCCGATAGCTCATGAAAGGAGGAGCACACAGAGGGAGAAGCGCTGAGCTGCGTGGTGAAAGGCATGTATCCCCTGTGCAGTTAGAGTATGCAGTCTCTGATTGGCGGTATTACTGGACACAAAAGCAGACACTGCATGCAGGCGGTGGAGCGTGAGCGGCAGGTTGAAGCACAGAGAGAAGTATGATACCTTGCCTGTCTGCGCGTGCTGTACATACTGCATACAGTCTCTGCCTCACCTATTACTGGCTGCATCGATGTAAAGAGGAGGTGAACAAATCGCCTCCCCTACCTGCCAATCGGAGGCAGAGACTGAATGTCGGCCGGTCGGCTTGCAGAAAGAGTGATATGCTTAGTTCTCTCTACGTATGCACGCAGATGGAAGTTTTGTCAAGTGGGATCATCGTGTCTAGTCGACTCAACTACTACTTAAGGCTTCTTTACTGGGAAATGACCAATTATCGCAAATAACTGGTGGGCACAATATTAGGCGTCCACCAGTCTGTTTTCAGGCTTTCACCCGACAGACCTGCCGCAGGGTCCTTTTCAAAGCAACCCGCGAGTGCCTGAACATGTTTGCAGACAGGAGTGCCCATGTAAATGTAGCCTTAATGTAGCTACACGGATCAATACCTGTTCGATCAACCTGCGTTCTATCGCAGCGCGGTGACGTTGTGATGTCACAGCGCTATGGTCGATCCCGTTTAATACTTTAGATTCGACTGGGATTTATGGAACAGTTCCCTGTTCAACTGACGATCCTGCTCGAAGAAAGGGCTTGATTCCTGATCGGCCGATGAACGAGTAATCAGCGATACCATGCATGGCGATCGATTGATCGAATGGAAAATCGATCTGTCTATGGGGGGCTTTAGTGACTGTTGACTGGACTTCAGTCATTAGTAGTTAATACCCCAGAATCTACGGCTTTAATGACAGGGCTTATCCTCCCACACATGTACAGTCCACCGTTGAATAATAGGAGAAACCTTGTTCTTAAGTATCAATTATAAATCAACCTATAGGCAGTCATTACGGCACATTATACATAAATCCTGCTTCTCATTTAGTGGTTCTATGAAAAAGCTGTGCCTTGCTAATAATCCATTTCCACTGCACGTCCAGCACTGACTGATCAATAGATTATTCTCCACCGACACCCACAATGAACCCTGAACACTATGTGATGCATCGTCTAATCAATGTGCAACTCGTGCATATTGTTTTTCTGAAAAAAACATATATTTATTAAAAGCTGTAAATCTTTCTCCCTCTCTGATATTGTAGGGAAATCAGAGGTCTTTACTTTTAACGGTGGTCCTCGAGAATGTGCTGCATGTCGCCTCCTCGTCTCTACTCTCTTGCTGCGGCTTGTATTCCGATTCAGTCTCTTCTTCCAGCGCAACCTGTACAAATGAATATACACAAATAGCAGATTATCCTTCAGGTTTTTGTAATGCAGTGCATTGATTCTATATACTTGAGTTTGAAAGAAAGTTCAGCCCAAGTGTGACAACACTACAGATTTACAGAGGAGCCACGGAAGTCTAAAGGTCCCCACACACGTACCCACACACATATCGAATGGGGGCCGACAGACAAGTGACGGAGGCACAAAGAGTGCCCGCCGATCTTTTGAGCGATGGGGTGCAGCGTGATGAACACGCTGCCATTGCTCAGAGAATCGGCGGGCACCCTTTGTGTGCTGGCCGTTAGTTTGAACGGTGATGCCGGTCCCCATTCTAACATATGGCATCGGCCAGAGATTTACAGACATGTCTGTTCTCTGGTCGATCGCTACGTGTATGGGGGGCCTTAACCTTCTGAGCGTCTAGCCCGAGTTAACTCGGGCTGAGTTTCATGCATCATGAAACTCAGCCCCAGTTAACTAGAGCCGCACTTCCTACGGCGGTCGGGAGCACCGGCATGTATGCCGATGCTTCCGGGTCCGCCCCCGATCGTGTCACCAGTGACGCGAAGGGGGCGGGGGTAGGCGGCGCCATAGACCTCCGTCAAACTAGAGGGGCGTCGCTTTTCATCAGCATAAGTCCGGCGTCTCCAGGGACGCGGGGCTTATGTTAATGACCTCCAGCTGAGCAGGCAATCACGGCGAAGCATATTGTGCTCCGCCGCGATTGCTCGTGGCACGGTTATGAAAAAACCGTGCCACGTGGCAAACGCTCAGAGGGTTAAGAAAGGTGTACCAATGCAGGGTTAAATAGGTCGGTCAAAAAAAGAGAAAGCAAAACTTCTGCAACACATTACACAAACATGGACTACAAATTGGACAATTAGGAAGCCAGTTCAGAGCAACGAAGTCTCAGCAGTACCAATAAGGAGGTAAAAAACCGAAGCTGCTTTTCAGTTCTCAGTCATGGCAATAAAAGGAATTCAAACAAGATTTAAACCCTCAATTAAAAACAACTATTTCAACCTACATACATTGCCTGGCCCAAAAACATTTGCCATCTGGATTTAACTAAGCAAATAGGTACAAGGCTTCTATTGGATAAATCTGGGGTTGCTGCAGTTGGTCAGGTCTAGGTTCAGCAACAGTATGTGCTCCAAGAATGAGGTCAGCTGACTACCTGACTATACTGAATGACCAGAATAGGATTTTTTCTTCCCTGATGGCACGGGCATATTCCAAGATGAAAATGCCAGGATTCGCTGTGAAAGGGAGCATTAAACATCATTGTCACACATGGATTGGCCACCAGAGTCCAGACCTTAACCCCATTGAGAATCTGTGGGATGTGCTGGAGAAGGAGTCAGACTCTACCATCATCAATACAAGATATTGACGAAACAATGCCACATCGAATGCGTGCCGCAATCAAAGCTAAAGGCCAACGAAATATGGTGTGTGACCTTGTTTTTTTGTGGTGACTTTTTTTTGGGACAGGCTGTGTATAACACTTAATAGATAAAGATTACTTTTTACAGAATATTACTTCTATTCTTTATTCCTTCCTCTGTCTTCCTGGGCCAGTGCTTCCACACAAGGGCACCTTCCCTGGTTTACAGGTACCAAAAGCACTTATAGTAAGTGAATATTATAGTGAATATAAAGTTACTTGCTGTGCATGCACCCACACCATTGAGATGTACACACAGAGGTGACTACAGACAGGCTCAATATTGAAGGCCATTCAAACACAGGAAGGGCCGGGTGCACATAGTATCTCCTATATAAACAAGAACAGATGCAGAAAGTGCGCAGAAACACATGAAGGTTATTGTACGGGATTTTAGATTTATGTAACAATGCTTTAATATTTTCCACCCTTCCCTAACAATTACAATTTCGCATAACAACAAACCTGACTGATATCAGAACACTCATCGCAGATTCTCTTCATCAGTCTTTGTGTCAGCTCCTGACAAGAGGCTTCCTCATTCCCTGCAGAAACACAAATGATAAAAGTAGATTATGCATAGTGCAATCAAGACACAAGAGACATACATTCATTACATATAAAATTAAGAAATATACGTATGATCTAAACTATTGCATTGTTTGGGACGGCTGCATCTTTTCAAGTGATGGAGAACAACATTTGTCAATTCAAAAAATAATTGTGCCTTTAGTCCCTCCTTCACTCCCTCTGTCCTGGACAATATCTGTTATGCTGGCCATACACATACCGATAAACGGCCGGATTTTAATCTGACCGACGGGCGTGCGCGCTCTCGCCGTCGGTCAGGTTAAAATCCCGCTGTTTATCGGCATGTCCCCACATGGGGCGACAGATGCCTGTCGCCCCACTTCTCGGCCGGCCAGAGATCCGACATGTCGGAAAATCTGAGCCGATGGGAGCCGATTGCCATAAGCAGCAATGAAGACGGCGTCTCCATCGCTGCTTATGGCCGGCACACAAAGGGTGCCTGGCCGATTGTGGGGCCCCAGAATGCAATGGGAGGCTAACGTGATGACGTCATCACGTTAGCCTCCCAGAGCGACATCGGGGGTAGTCTGCTACACACATCGGCGTGTGTATGGCAGGCATTAGTGCCTATTGGCCATCGGATTCCTTAAACTCAACCTGAGCAAAATCTTCCCCATCACCTTCCAAGCCTCCCCCCAATATCTCACTTACAGTAAATAACACCGTCTATCCTATTTCACAAGCAGAATGCCTCTGTGTCACACCTACTATACTCATGCAGAGACATGAATCATTCACAAAGAGACACACACACTACACTCATGCAGAGACATGAATCATTCACATAGACACACACACTACACTCATGCAGAGACATGGATCATTCACATAGAGACACACACTACACTCATGCAGAGACATGGATCATTCACATACAGTAGAGACACACACTACACTCATGCAGAGACATGAATCATTCACAGAGAGAAACACACATTTCACTCATGCAGAGACATGAATCATATATACACACACCAATCATACAGAAACATTCATCATATATACACACACCAATCATACTGAAACATGTATCATATATACACACACCAATCATACAGAGACATGTATCATATATACACACACACCAATCATACAGAGACATGTATCATATATACACACACCAATCATACAGAAACATTCATCATATATACACACACCAATCATACAGAAACATTCATGATATATACACACACCAATCATACAGAAACATTCATCACATATACACACACCAATCATACAGAGACATGTATCATATATACACATACCAATCATACAGAGACATGTATCATATATACACACCAATCATACAGAAACATTCATCATATATACACACACCAATCATACAGAGACATGCATCATATATACACACACCAATCATACAGAAACATTCTTCATTGACATCATTCATCAGAGATTCCCACACACTACACTCTTGCAGAGGCACCAATCATTCACAGAGAGACACACACACTACACTCATACAGAGACATTCATCATTAACATAGACACACAGATACACACACACATAACATGTACTCAATGCTGGGCATACACGGGTAGATGCCTGTCAGACCGATTTACAGCCTCATCAATATCCAGGCACTTTCATCCGCTATTTAGGATGAAGACCCGCGGTAATGGAGATCGAACAGGGTTGCGTCCGAGCTGGATCAATTAAAGGAAGGCTGGATGGCTCAAATGTTGTAGATAGATTAGAGCACAATCAAGCGCCATGAACGTGCACGGCACTCAATTGTGCTCGCATCTATAAAATATTGAGCTGTGTATACCTAGCTTTGCAGTCTGCAGCTAGTTCCTCCATGGTTAGTTTCCTGCTTGTCTCTCCACCCCCCTGGTATACCTCTACGCCATCCCCAGTTTGGGAACCACTGGTCTATCTCATGATTGGGACTGACCCACACCTGACCATTTACCGAATATTGTCATGGACTGGGGTACCTGTGTCTTGCAGCTGCTGGTTCTCTAGTTCGTTCTGGTGCTGGACCCGCAGCTCCTGTATCCTCTC
This sequence comes from Ptychadena robeensis, assembly GCA_036250615.1. Lineage (NCBI taxonomy): Eukaryota > Metazoa > Chordata > Amphibia > Anura > Ptychadenidae > Ptychadena > Ptychadena robeensis. The sequence continues at coordinate 149,986,705 of CM070036.1, read as the reverse complement.
TTCCTGCTCTCGGAGAAGTGTCTCTCTCAGGCTGCACAGCTCTCCCTTCTTCTCGCTCTGGAGTTTGTCGCTGAGAAGTTCCACCTGAGCTTTGTGGATCTGGGTGAGGCTGATGTATTGTGCTTCCAGCTGCAGTGCTGTATCGGCCTTTACATGAGACACACATTAAATCATACATGACCCGACACTGCAGATCACCTCTTCCTTTACATTTATATACACACTGATGATAGAAAGAGTCAGTAAACTCTTCAAGTTCAGAATAAAACAGGTTGTGTGTAATGTTCTCCCATTCTGCATGCTTATTCTCCTCCTGCCACCCACTAATGTATTATACTTGATCACAACCAGCTTGATCGCAGTTGACGTAGTTTTGCGACTTTCAATATCAAATTGGTGCGCTTGCGTCATTTCAGCAATCAACATGTAACCGAGCGTATTCATGGGCTCTGTGATCCCAACAACACAAAGCAAAAACATTACAATGCAAAGCTCCATTCCGTAAAGGGACCGCTCGCACGTGCTGTAGCGGCAGTAATTGTGAATGGCATCCCTAAGGACTGGGATAATCATTAGCAATGAACCCTACACTGCGGTACAAGAAAGAGGGGGGGGGGGGGGGGGGGGGGGGGGGGGGGGGGGGGGGGGGGGGGGGGGGGGGGGGGTCATGTACAATTTTGTCCATGATGTTATGAATCAGTAGCCCATTCCAGGTGAAGCGGGTGGCCCATTAGTGCTCGACGTAATGCCCATTCATTGCAAAGCAAGATAGTGTTGAAATATGAATATGACTAGACTAAAGCTAGCCATACACGTGTGGATTACCGAGCAATCGATCAACCATCCGATTGATTCCGGTGAAGCCACAGGCGTTGATCGATCGACCATACAAGTCTGTGCCTACCACCTTAGGCCACCGATTCCTGGACGATTCTGTTACCAGTCGATCGATTCACAAATGTCAAACGCCCCTTGATGTGTGCCCGATCGATCAGAAAACACCAACAGGTTGGTTCTCTGGCCGATCGGATTTGGGGGCCATGTCGATCGGGCGGGGTCGATCGGTCAAGGTGGGCTGCACTTGATTCCTCTTCGATCGATCGGCGTGCACGCGCCCGGTGATCGATCGGCCAAGAATCGTGTGGGAAATCGACCCGTGTATGGCCACCTTAAGCCCTTTCCCCATGATCCTTAGTTTATTCTGTCAGGCAAATTTCTAGTTACCGTATATATACTCGAGTATAGGCCAACCTGAATATAAGGTACCGAAATGTATCTACAAAAACTGTGAATCTTGAGTATTAGCTTAGGAGGGCTACTATGTTGCAGATATTTGCAAAGTCACATAGTGGAGTTTTCAAAATGATAGTGGAGTGGAGTTTTCAAAATGAAATTCCACCATTTCCACAATATGACCACAAGATGGCGATGCCGCCCAAGTTTGTTTACATTTCACCAGCCGAGCCCAGCCCGGAAATACCGCAGATAGAATGCCAAATATAGAAGAAAAGTCATTGGACCATCCACAGGGGCTGGAGACAAGCTAACACTTGGACAGGTAAGGGCTTGTTCCCAATAGAGCAATGTTTTTTGATTCAACGATCGATGAACGATCAGGGGTGTTCGCGATTGAGCGCAACGTGATAGAAGAGCAAAACTAAGCCAGATTGGCCCTGATCGCGCCCATTCATGAAAGAATGAGTGGGCACAATTTTTGATTGCGTCCATTCATGTCTATGCGTGCGATCTGGGGTGATAAGCTGCAGCCGCCCGTGACCAAAAACACAGTAAGCCATGTTGTGGGGACAAGCCCATGCTGATGAATGGGTGCAACCACCCGTGAACGTCACGTGTGATCAAAAATCATGTCATGCCTTGAGGAATCACTCTAGTGGGAACAAGCCCTTAAGGCAATGGTTCCCAAACTGGGGGGCGCGGTCCCTCATTCTGAACCTGTGTTTGAATAGGGAGGGGGGGGGGGG
>CM070036.1:149966210-149977581 GCA_036250615.1 Ptychadena robeensis | reverse complement strand
TCTCTATGTGACTGATTCATGTCTCTGCATGAGTGTAGTGTGTGTGTCTATGTGAATGATGAATCACGTCTGCACCGCGGCTGATCGTTCAAAGTGGGGACAAGCCCTTACCGTCACATCCCATGACATCATAGTATTGGATCCATAAATGATAACTTACATGCTGGAACTGTATCTTCAGCTTCTGGCTTTGCTCGGTCAGCTCCAGGAACTCCCTCATGATGTCGTCTTTCTCCTTCCTGGCTTGCTGCAGGTTGGTGGTCAGCTGTGTGATGATGCCGTCTCTCTGTTTGATGGCCGTCTCAAACTCCTGGAGCTGCATGACAGAACATACGAGAGACGTGCCGGGTTACAGACTTTAAGAAAACAAGGAAAGGGTTCCGCTGAGGGTAAAATAAAAAATGAGAGACGCAGCATAACGCTAATGTTTTCCTTAGAAATAACTAGAAACCTCACACAGAGGGCATAAAATAACCTCACAGGTTACATGAAATAATTACCATATTTTTCGGAATATAAGACACACCGGACCAAACGACGCACCAAGATTTTAGAGCAGAAAAACCAGAAAAAAAATATTTATTATATAAGTGTTCAAATCAATAGGGTTAATGCAATGAATTAAATTAATGCAATATCAAATTCAGCCAGTAGATGTCACTAGCAGCAGTGTTATCTTAGCAAATCACGTCATCCTGGGGGGCCACAGGGGAATGGCTGCAGATCTCCTCTCCCTCTCTGGCTGTGCCTGTGTGCGTGGAAGCTGCAGAGTGATTGCAGCTTCCACAGACACAGAGAGATAGATAGACGGCAGTTCATCTATCTCTCTCTTAATTGTTTATACCCACAGGGCTCTGCTGGCATAAGCAATAATACAGTTCAGATGGGAGATCCAGGTGTGGCCGCAACTCTCATCTGACAGTTCCCTGGATAATCTGCTTGCCGGGAGAGCTTGCGGGAGGCTGCACATTTGGACGCAGTCACTCTTTATTGTTTTAGAACATGCAGTTTTTGCATAAATAAGGTTCAAAGTCAAGTCAAAAACTAGCTAGAGCAATGCTTTTTTATTTGCAATGTTCCCACATCCCTTCTCTACATCTCCACCAATTTTGGTGATGATGTCATGTTCAGGGGCTTTGTAATTAACTTACAAATCTGCTGAATTAAATAATAACATCTCCTAACAAAAGCACATTTGCTGTGTGCTGCTGCATTTTCCACCCTAGGCTTATACTCGAGTCATTCAGTTTTTCCAGATTATTGGCTTGTTCATCGGACTTCTCTTACGCCTAAACGCCTGGCACTACATATTGGTTCAGCCTCCACCTTGCCCAGGTGCTTTCTGGAAACCACAACCTGGGGATTACCTGCAGCCAATTCCAACTCCCTTCGCGGGGAGCTCTGGTGAATACCAGGTAGTCGCTTAGACTCTGTGCCCCGGATTGCACCCCTGCCTACCATGCAAGTTGGTCCAGTGGGTCCACACCCGTGAATTACCGCTGCTCTGGTGTAACCCGCGGTGACAGTGTCTTATGTTTAAACTGTTGATTGTGTATAAAAAAACACAGATTCATTTTATATATTATGATTAATTTTTGTTTGCCGTTTTAGCCCTGGTAAATTAGGTAGGCCAGGTATTATTACCTAGGTGCAATTGGTAAACCTAAGGGCTTTTCCCCACTTGTGTGGTCAAGCGCGTGCATTTTGCGACCTTTTCACGGGAGGTTGCTTTTTCTAAATGATTAAAATGTCGCGCCCATAGAGAATGGATTTACGCGGTTAAAAATCACGTCCACACACATTTTTTGACCGTGTCCATTCCTGTCTATGGGTGTGATCCAGGGGGTTTGCCCGTGGCCCATGGTCAAAAACGCGGTAACGCCCCCAAGTGGGGACAAAGCAGTTTAAAATAATGGAAGCGGTGAAAAAACACACCGCGCTTGACCGCGCGAGTGGGGACAAGCCCTTACATACTGTTCCGAAACAGAGATAGTAGATACCATGCACAAACCCCCATTGTTCTGTGTTACATGTCATGATTTAGAAACTGGACTGGGGTCCAATGTAGAGAACAAACATGGAGGTGTGAGGGGCAGTACATAGCATAGTTCAGATTCGGGGGTCTATGAAAGCACATGGGGACTACCATGCCGTCAGCCGTTTCCTTTGTTCCACGTAAAACACAATCCGTCTAAGCACTGCAATCATTGTTCTGCTCAGGACTGTTAAGCTGGCCATACACGAGTCGGATTCCATGGCCAATTGATCACTCACCCAATTGATTCCGGCGATCTCAGCGGGAATGGGAGCTGCAATCCATCAGCCAATTAAGAGGATCCGATCACTGCATACCACCTTGTCCGAGTGATCGCGTCCAATTGATCGGGGGCTGTCTGTCGGATCCAATTCTGAGCCCCCGATCAATTGGACGCGATCACTCGGACAAGGTGGTATGCAGTGATCGGATCCTCTTAATTGGCTGATGGATTGCAGCTCCCATTCCCGCTGAGATCGCCGGAATCAATTGGGTGAGTGATCAATTGGCCATGGAATCCGACACGTGTATGGCTAGCTTTACAGAGAGAGAGGGGGCGTCTATGGCAGGGAGCCCGGCTGGACGAGATAGCGGCTCCCAGTTGGAGAATAACCATGTCTTGGAAGTTAGACTCAGGCAAGGTTTATGTCGCCCCTGTGACCCATTCTTAAGACAAATTGTTTTATTTAGAACTTAATTCTATAAAAGCTGGCAGAGGAAATGGTTGCTTGCATTTACTTCAGAATGTTATGAAGCGAGATCCAAGAAAAATATCTTCTTCCCCAAAACACTAAATTTCAGCCCGGCCACAAAAGAACCGGCTCAAGAGTCCAGCAACCACCAGGAAGACTTCTGAAGATGATTGAGGTGCTGGTCGGGGTGTCACCAGTGTAGAGGTCAGGGATGGCAGCAGGCAGGAGTCAGTGCACTTGCCCCCACAGTGAACTGGAGACCTTTTGAGAATGGCTTGGTGTCAAGAAGGACCTTTTCTCTCTAAGAGAGACCGATGGATATTCTGCAAAAATATTGGACTGCTGGGGACTGGGGGAAAGTCACGATAAAGCTTTCTGTTTGGGGAATCAGGAAAAATGCATTGCCTAAATCTAGCTCCTAATACCTTCCTTGCCTCGGAGGGTTAAAGTGGACCTACCACCAGAAATCTATGTTTTTATGAATGGCACTAGAACTGCCAATAATAGGGAGGAATGCAGTAAAAAAAAACTCAAAAATGTACCTGTAATGACCATTTTAACAAGATTACCCCACAGCTCCCCTCACTTCCTGGTTCGCTAAAGGCAACACATGAAACTGGGGGTGTAATATCGCGGGTGGCCACTGGGGGGCATTCAGTGATCTTCTATGGGAATTTTCAAAGCAGATCACTGCTTCCTGTGAAGTCCTGCCTATTTCTGTCTACAATGAACCAGGAAGTGAGAAGAGCTGTGGGATTATCTTATTAAATTGCTCATTACAGGTACTTCTAGTGCCATTCATGAAAACATAGATTCCTGGTGGTAGGTCCGCTTTAGGTGTTCAGCTGAAGAGCTCCCTCTGCTGGGTACTAGCTGTGTGCGCTACCCTGTCAGCTGCTCCTCCCTCCCGCCCTATTTAACCTCCCTAGCGGTTGAGACGAGCCTAGCTCGTCCGAGCTTTAGGCTCGCCTCAACTGCCCGGGAAGCCGCCGATGGGGAGACTTTATGCCTCCCCGGAAAGCTGCGGTGATTGTTTACATCGCCGCAGCATTTCCGGGTTGGCGGCTCCGCCCCCATCGCGCCACGGTGACGCGGAAGGGGGCGGGGGGGGGGGGCGGCGCCATAGACCTCCATGTTAATGGAGGAGCGCCGGCTTTCTCTCCCGCGCAGCTGTTGTCAGTAATGAAAACAGCTGCGCGTAGAGCTCCGGCGGGATGCCGGAAACGGCGGGCAGTGTACTATGTACACTGCCTTGATCGCCCATATCGTGCCGTTGTAAACGGCGCGATATGGGCGGTGCGCTAGGGAGGTTAAGGAAGAAGGTCTTCATGTCCTCGCCGGTTCCTCGTTTGTGTTTGACTTTTTGGGCTTGTTCCCACTATAGCAATAACCAGCAGTGCGTTTGAAACTACGTCGCAATTATATACTTAATGTGGCGTATCCCCGATCGGCCGCTGCCCGTAATCTGAAACACGGCTCATCACATTTCTGACCGTGTTTTCGGTTGATCGTGCCCATACACATGAATGGGCGTTATAAAAAAACGCATGTGGAGGCGATTTTTCAATTGCGTCCATTCATTCTCTATGGGCGCAGTCATAGACACAGCTATTCATATATAAAGTGAATATACAGAATGGTGTAGCAAAGTAGCCAGGACTGGTTCATGCAGTATTCACTCTATATTCCTCCAGCCAAAAGTCCAGTGCCGGGAGGCAGAGCTTGTTTTACTCCCTCCGGCCAATTTAAAAGGTCAGTGACAGGAGGATGTTCCAGCAGAGTGTGCAGGACTGAAGCTTTAAACACGTGTCTATACTCTCTGAACACACTGACCAACTTATGGAGAGTCAGATTTTACAATCTGGCACCAACAACTTACCCATGAGCAGCTATTTACATATGGGAGGAGAGATGAGTCTGTGTCACATAATTTTTTTATTGCAATGCAGAATGTTAATAAACAACTCGTGCTACCTAAATAGCCTCAATGAACTCAGCTATTACACAGCTATTTACATTATATTTACAGCAACAGCCTGAACTCAGTGAGTGGAGTGATTTGATGCTATTTTGATAGCATTCCAAAAATATGAGAAACCATCGGGTCAGTGAATAACATGTAAAATTCTATCTAAACAAAGCACACTGGTAAAAACAAAGCTACCGGCACTGAACTGGACTATCTACACACAGAGGACGGTTGTAGCGGGGATTATTACAACTGCATTATCTCACCATGAAGATGGCTGCCATTTGAGAAGTGAGGCGGCACACAGTTTTTCGGATGTGTAACTTGAAGTGGGACGGGAGATTAATAATAGAAAGATAGATAAATTAGCGTTGTCTGCGAGTATTTGACTAAAGAGGGAACAGTTATGGGATTTGATATCATACAACATAAAACACAGTGGTAAGGGGTGGGGTGGCCGGGCACAATCGGATTTAGACACTTTCACCATCATGGGGAAATAATTCAGTGAGAAAGGGATTCTTCTTAGGGCTTGTCCCCACGGCGAAGTTGGCTACGCAGCGGCGCAGTTTTGAGCAGTGGGCGCCGGTCGCGGGTAGCCGCTTTCATTAATTGAAATGGGGCTGTCCCTACTTGCGCGGCTGCACCGTTTGTGAACTATGTTCAGCCGCTAGCGTCTCGCGGGACCGCGCTGCCCTGCAGCCAACTTTGTCTGTGGAGACAAGCCCTTACAGCAGATCTAAACCACAAATGAATGACATTTTCTCAACATGTGTTCTAGACAATGGTGTGGTTTCAGGGATTTAATCTGGCCATACATGGATCGATTTTATTGCAATTGATTTTAGATTTGATCTTCTTTTGCGATGTTACGACTGTGTGGTTGATCGTACAACCACACAGTGTGATCGATTTACAACTGATTGATTCCTTTACATTCTGTACAGGTGTCTATGCTTTAAAACGCCATTAGCGCTTTCCGCCACAAGAGGGCGTCTGGAAATGTATGTCTTGTACGATCGCATAAAAAAAAAATCGATTAAACACATCGAATGGAAATATCGAACCGTGTATGGCCACCTTTAAGGAACACTAGCGGATCTTTATTGGTTCCATGCAGTGTCGTCTCTAGACTTTTTGGGGCCCCATGCAAGTTTCTTGGATGCCGAGGGGCGTTGGGCAGCGTTATTGTCTGCTCTGCCTTCCTCCTGCTCACAACAACCCCCCCCCCCCCCCCCCCCCCCCCCCCCAGTTGGCAGACAGTTCTGTACTGTATGGGTACACTGCTCCTCTTTCCTCACTGGTAACCCACGTCCCCCCGCAAGCAGTATACAGTGATCGCGTGTGGTATTGGTTAGGTGGAGAACGGCTGCTCCTCCTTCCTCCTCCTCACCAATACCATTCCCCCCCCCCCCCATAACCCCCCTTGGGCAGACCACAGTGATCGTGGACATAAGTGCTGTGCCCGTAGTTCTCTCTCTAAACGGTACAGGCATGCCACTTGTGTCGGTGAGGGCACCGGGGACCATCGGTGGGACTGCCGGGGGCTCCCGGGGTGTACAGGGCCCTATGATCATGCATATTGCACATTGGATGAAACGGCCCTGGTTCCATGCAACTTCTGCTGCCAAAGCCTTGATGAAGAGGGCTGCTGAGCTCAAAAAATATATTGGCTTATACACTTCAAACATTGAATAATTTCACACTATATTTTTAAAGTGCCCCAAGTTTTGTGCTCTTTTTATATACATTTATATACATATTTGTTAAAATAATATTACCTCTAAGGTACTAGGACTTCTCCTTTTTCAAATAGCATCAAAATGCATAAAAAAACATGAAAAATACTGGTTTATTCAAAAACATTGGGCTTCAAAGCTGACCCTGCACTTGAAGTAAAGATCCTCTCACTCCATAAGACCTTCTTCCTTATATTTATCTGACACATAACAAAAACCGTATAGGGAGGGAGGGGGGGAGTTAGACACAACAAGTATTTAACCCCTGGCTTCCAGCTAGGATCCCTAAGCAGTGGCTCTTCTGATGAGATCCAGGAAACACGGAGTCTTTCCATATATATGGGATACTCTGTGTTCACAGGATCTATCTGGAAGAATCGTGATGTTCCCTCTCTCGCATAGACGTGGTGAGACTTCCAAATTTTGTCCCATGGGCGTTCTTGTTCTACTTTTACACCACGATTATACAAGGGGGAGGTAGGATGGGTGTAAATAGCAGAGCTTGTCTTTAAGCTTGGTACACTTTCATGGAACGCCAAAGACAAAAAATGTATTACTATTGAGGCTCGCCAGTACTTGGATATAGTGGCTGCTTTGGTCTTCTTTTTGGTCAGAACATGTTAAGCATGTAGCAGGCAATATATTTTGTGACCCGGACAGATACATAGAGCCCCACAGTACCTTCCTATCCTCCATGTTATTGGTGAAAATCATGACAATCGGGTGACAATCATGACTCCCTCCACAGATACAGAGAGTGAGCATAGCCAGGGACTGAACGTGTAATTACCATATTTGCATATGATAAGATGCACTGGACCATAAGATGTACCATGGTTTTTGGGAGCAGTGCTTCCCCTCTGCTGAAAGGCCGGAAGGAGTATTTTTTTCTTTGATTCCTTTCCCAAAAACCATTCCAAAATTGGTGCATCTCTCCAGGTTGTCTGCTGCAACATGCTGTAAACCGGCCTTTACTTGGGAGGAAGGGCAGAGCTTCGAGGAGAGATTTACAGAAACTCACATAGAGAGTGCCCCCCCCTGAGTAAATACTGCATGTTTTAACAAAGAAAAGTGTCTTCTCTCTGCTGTAACATACTGTATACCGTAATTTACTCAGGAGGAGGGGCATACAGCAGAAGGAGGGGCATACTGGAGAGAGGAGACACTTTTCTTTGTCTAAACATGCAGTATCCCAGGAGAGAGAGAGACAGAGAGAGAGACAGAGAGAGAGAGTATTTACTCAGGAGGGGGGACATAGCTTAGAGGCAGAGACTTACAGACACTCACTTAGAGACTGCCCCTCCTCCTTAGTAAATCCCAGTATACAGTATGTTACAGGGGTGAGAAGGAACTGCTGATAGCTTGGAGATTCAGAAGGAGACTTATTCTGTGCTACTCTCTGCTTGAAAATGTAGTAAACCGATATTTATCTACTTTGCACTGAGAGCAATAGTGAGTCTCTATGTGACTCTCTGTAAGTCTCAGTCTTTAAAGTCTATAAGTGCTGCCTCTCTTCCTGAAAAAAACAGTATACTGCATGCTCCAGTAAAGAGCCATAAATAAGTTTTGGAGTCTCCTGGTTGCCAGCAGTACTTCATCTCTACTGTAACGTACTGTATTCCGGGATTTACTCAGGAGTAGGGGTATGTCAATGTGAGTCTCGGTAAGGCTTGAAGCACTGCTCCTCCTCCCCAGTAAATACAGCAGAGAGGAGGCACTTTTTTTGTTAAAACATGCAGTATTTCCCGTTAATTACTGGGGAGGAGGGGCAGCTCTAAGACCCGGAGACTTAGATACATTGATATGCCCTCCTCCTGAGTAAAACCCGGTATACAGTATGTTACAGCAAAGAGGAGACACTTCTTTGTTCAAACATGCTGTAACATACTGTATACCAGGATCTACTCTGCAGGAGGGGCATGTCAATGTGAGTCTCTGTATGTCTCTGGCTCTAAGCGCTGCCCCTCCTCCCCAGTAAATACAGGGAAGAACAGCATGTTTAAACAAAGAAAAGTGCCTCCTCTCTGCTGGAACACACTGTATACCGGTAAATTCACTCTATAGGAAGCACACACCAACCCTCCACAATTTTTGGTGTGGGGGTCTTATAGAGCAATAATACGATACTGTAAATACAGGGAAATGCAGCATGTTTAAACAAAGAAAAGCGCCTCCTCTCTGCTGGAACACACTGTATACCGGTAAATTCACTCTATAGGAACAAACCAACCCTCCACAATTTTTGGTGGGGGGGGGTGTCTTATAGAGCAAAAATACGATAATGTATCCGTCCCTTCCAATAGTTTTTTCCCCAGGAGCCTGTAGTGGGTGTACCTACCTTATCTTTGCTTCTGAATAGGCCCTGTGTAGTGAAGTCACTGCTTTTTATTCAAGGAATTATCTTGGTTTCAAATAGTATTAAAATAAACAGATAGCACAATCCAAGCCTTCTTAAAACAGAAGGTATTTACACGGCCCAATCCAGCACAAATCCCAAAACTTTAGGCGGAAGCCTTCGTTTTGGGACAGTGGGCGGAGCCATGCAAATTATTCCTTTTCGCCCCATCAGCCAAATGCACATCCAGAAACCGCTGGTGTACAGTGCAAATATAGCCTTTTTGGTCATTTATTCCAAACTGCATACAGCTGTTTCAGGCTCCTTGGCCATCATCAGTGCAGTGCATGGAAACCATGGCTCTATGGTGTGGGGCTTGGAAGCTGAACAAAGAGAAGTACCCGTGAAGGTTATGGTGATAGTAAATCTGCGGTATAAAAGTTTTTAATACCAGTCAAGACTTATAAAATACTGTATGAAAGCACAACCACACCAACTACAGAGGAGGAGAATATTTAAATGTCCGTACCTGTTGCAATCCTTCGGTCCCGTAGGCCGCCCTCATCTCTTCCAGTTCTCTGTTCAACTCCTCGATTTCCTGCTGCTTTCCGACCAGTTCATCCTCCATTACTTCGAGCCGTGACAGGGCGCTCTGGGTGCCTCGGTCGCAGAACGTTTCCCGCACCTCGAACTCTTCCTCCTGAATTGATCCAATTGGATTAGTAAAAAAACGACACTTGCAAACTCACATCAACTGCTGCTTCCCCCGGCAAAGTTCCCCGCAGCAAAAATCCGGCGGCGCCCAGCGAGCTTACTGTCATGGCAACCGCCTTTGTTGGGGGGAGATAATTTGCGCCTGAAGAGCCCTGACACATTTCCACCAAACTCTCTATGTGTGAAAAGCGACAAAGCAGCGTCTTTTTTCTTTCATTATGCAGCCGGTAGTGACCGTAGAGCTGTAGGAGAGGTTAGAGCGTGCATGTAGTATGTGTTAGATGAGAAAGGACGCGGCCAGGCACAGTCTATCGCCAGTCTATTGTGATGCCGGAGACTCTACAGAGTGTTAGTCCTGGTTAGTGATACAAGAGAACACGTGTCACCGTATACCGTACCCATGGTGTGTGGGAAGTGCTGTTTGCCGTCAGCTGCAAGTCGTCACCAACTACCTGCGATGGGGAATAATAGCCAGAGGGACGGGATATAAATCACAAGCGTAGAACATCACAGAAACACAAATATCATTTCCTTTAGCTCCCTTGTTCCATTAGTGGTTCTCAACCTGTGGGTAGGGACCCCCTTAGGGGTGGAATGACCATCACTGAAAGCATCAGAGCTGCTGCTAACAAGCAACTGATGCCCATAAGCGGGGTGGGAAGTTAGGAGGAAAAGTATGAAGGGTAAGGGTGTCCATACACGGCTCGATTTTGTAATAGATTGGAGCGCAATCGAGCAACGTGCACGTTCGCAGTGCTAAATTGTGTTTGTGAATCTATTACAAAATCGAGCTGTGCACACCTTTCATCGAGCGGTACCGATTAAAAGTTTGGTCAAACCGGGAATGGACATGTCTGTAAATCCAGGTCAATCTCACACGCCAGAACCCTCCTCTCCTTCCACCCACAAAGCCTGTGATCAGCTCCCAGCAGGGGAAAGGGGTGGAGTCAAGCAGGGCTGTGTAAATTACACAGGCAAGGCCACCCCCTCCTCTCTCCGGCTCTGCCCGCAGCAACTAGCCAGTGTTGTGAGCTATTTGCGGTAGGAAAATAGCTCACAACACCGGATCAGGGACCTCATCGAACGGCAATTGGTGTGCAAAGTGGGGCACATCGATACCTGTTTGATTGACCCGCGATCGAGCACAGCATGGTCACATCACCTTGTTGAGATCGATTGCATGGGTATTGACCCATGTATAAGCACCTTAAGTCAGGAGGTCCTAACTTCCTACGGGCACAACAATTTGTATACACACACACAATCCCACCCAAAGTACAATTCTTTTGTTTGAGTGGATAGTGTCCTGCACTTCCTACGCGTTTCAACAGTTGCTGGCATGTTTGTGGATGCATGTGCTTCGACGATGAAGAAGCAGCCAGCAACTGGCAAAATGCGTAGGAACCGCATGACGCTATCAACTCAAACCAAGAAATAGTATTTTGGGTGAGATTGTGCATTTATATATATCTAATGTATGTTGTTTAACCTCCTGGGCATTATGCTTCAACTCGGTCACAGTTTGTTCTTAGATCAAACTGTGCGGGTGCTGGGATCGGGCATAATCACTGATGCTCCATTAACGTGCAGCGATTCTGCATTGCTGCAGGCTAACAGATACCTTCTGGCCCAGAGTCTTCGGCATCACCGGGGGCGCGGTGGGCGACGCCATAGACCTCCATGTTAATGGAGGGGGTGTTGCTTTTCCCCACACACTTTGCTGGCATCTAATTGACATTGGCGTTGTGTAGAGCCAGGGGAGGGCGGGGAATCACCGCGAACGGTGGCCCGCAATGCCAGGGTCGTTAATGATTTATTGCCTTTTACGTTACCGTGTTTCCCCGATGGTAAGACACTGTCTTATATTTTTTTGAAGCCAAAAATATG
>CM070036.1:149867280-149877782 GCA_036250615.1 Ptychadena robeensis | reverse complement strand
CTATGTATTCTATCAGGGATGACCTGACACTACATAGCAGTGATATATACCTTCCAATCAGTGACCATATATTGACCAACCATAGTCTAGGATAAAGTGGAGTCTTGATGGGTCTAGGGGATGGGTCTAAGTGGTCTGTGTTTGACCATCTATGGTCTAGGTAGAAGTAGGTCTGGGTGGGGCTCGTGACAAGTGGTTATAACTTGACCAACTATGGTCCAGGGAACAGTGGAGTCTTGATAGGTCTTTGTGGGAATTGCTGTTATGGCCATGATTTGACCAAACATTGTCCAGGTAGAGGTAGACTCTTAATAGGTCTGGGTGAGGCTCGTGATATGTGGTTATGACTTGACCAACTGTGGCCCAGATATGTAGAATCTTGGTGGGTCTGGATGGGGCTCGTGGTAAATGGTTCTTCACCAACTTTGGTCCAGTTAAGGTGGAGCCTGAATGTGGCCTTAGATTATAGTTGAATATTAAAAAGGATACCACCATGGTCCCTTTTAGTGCTTGTGAGTACATAGATTATTGTGATCTCTGTTAGGGATATAAAATTTTTTTAATATAGCATGCATTCACCTAATGTGAAGAAATATCTGAAGCCACTTTTAAAAAAAAAGATCCAATATAACACCAAAAAAGCTGAAAAGGGCCCCACACGTGTCTAGTGGATTGTTGCGCCACAGTTGAGCCAATAGATGCAACTGTTATGGTCAGGGCTTTTTTTCTCAAAGAAAAGGTGGTGGAACTCACCCCCCTCCCCTGGCCACACCCCTACCCACCCCTAGGACCGCCCTCTAAAACCGGGTGTCCGCTCCATAAAAAGCTACCCATTGGGGGAACGGGGGCACATCGCCCACCAGCACAGGCAGGCGCGGGCGCCCCTGCACCCCTGTACGGGCGCACTGCCTCCCCTCCCTCAGGACAGCTAGAACTCCAATCCCCAGTCCATGCTGAAGAGAAAGTTCTCTTCAGCATGGACGGGGGTGGAGACGCCCGTCATAGGGCCACCGCCCATAAACAATGGGAAGGCGCCGCCCCTCCCTCGCAGCACATTGTGAGAGAGGGGAAGAGGGGAGGCACAAAATCGCCTGACCGTGGCGTGCCCATAACCCGTGCTGAATGGCCAACACTCACCCCACTGAACAACACAGACGGGGGCCCCCCGGCGGGCCACCCATGACGCACTGCAGCCAGTGCCCTTATTTTGGGGCCAGACTTAAAATAGGTGGCGTTCCCCCAGAAAAAAAGCCCTGGTTATGGTCATGATTTGACCAACCATTGTCCAGGTAGAGGTGGAGTTTTAATAGGTGTCGGTGGGGCTTGTGCTAAGTGGTCATGACTTGATCAACCATGGTCCAGGTAGAAGTAGAGTCTTGAGGGATCTTGGGAGGGGCTCGTGGTCAAAGGTTATGACTTGACAAACTTTGGCCAAGTTAAGGTGGAGCCTGAATGTGGCCTGAGATTATAGTTGAAGATTAGAAAGGATACCATCTTGGTCCCTTTTAATGCTTGTATACATGGGAGTGCATAGATAAGTTAAATCTCTGTTAGGGTTATAGAAAAATTCACCTAATGTGAACAAATATCTGAAATCCAAAATAACTACAAAAAACACAGAGAAAGCTGACAAGCGCCCCACACATGTCTAGTGGATTGTTGCGCCACAGTTGAGCCAATAGATGTCACTGTTACATCAGTTCTCCAGCCGGCAATTCTTTCCACAATAAATGATGTTTACAGTCATAACTACACATGACATTGTGACGCCGAGGCACTTCCACAGTCCCTTACATAACACAAATATCTATACACAATAAGCTTATTCTGGTCAAATTAAAATGATATCGTCTAGAACGGTTTAAACCAATCATAAGACAATGATCATTCCACAGACTGGCGTGCACACATAGAGATGACTAGTCGACTCCTTGTGAACGCCACACCAAATGACATGTGTCATAAGAGAGGGCTCTGCGTGCCCCCTTGGGCGTGCGTGCCCGTAGGTTTACCATCATGCGTCTAAGGCTATGTCTCCACAGTGTTTCGTGATCCGGCTCAACCATCTAGGGAGGCCTGGAGGTCCGCTGCCTGGTCGGTGTCCCACTCGCCTCGATGCTGCTATCAGGATGTGCTGCCTACATCTTAGTCCCTAAAGGCCCCCATACACGTGTCGGATTCCCAACGGATTCCGGGACGATCGATTCCGGGCGCGTGCACGCGAAACGATCGTGCCGGAATCGCATGCAGCCCACCTTGTCCAATCGATCAGGTCCGATCGTTCAGGGGCTCAGAATCGGATCCGACAGAGAACCAACATGTTGGTCTTCTGATTCGATTCTGCACACATCAGGGGGAGTTGCCATTTGTGAGGTGGACAATCGGACACGGAATCGTGCCGGAATCCGTTGGACAAGGTGGTATGCAGCGATGGATACTCTTAATTGGCCGATTGATCACACCTGCGATTCCCAGCAGAATCGCCGGAATCGATCGGGTGAGTGATCACTTGGCCATGGAATCTGACATGTGTATGGCTAGCTTTAGACTATGTCTCCACAGCGTTGAGTGATCTGTCAGCACCCCATACAGTAAGCGCAGTGCTTGGCCGGGGCAGCAACAGATTACATACACTTTACCTGCTTGGGGGATGCTGTGTTCTCAAGGCGCTGAGCCGTTTCGCCAATGCAGGGGTTAACGTAGTGCTACAGTGTATGTGATCCATCAGGACCCCCACGAGCACTGCGCTGAATGTAGGGATCCCGACGGATCACTCAACGCTGGAGACATAGCCTAAGGGACCACGATGTAGGCAGCACATCCTGACAGCAGCATCAAGGTGACTGGGCAGCGGACCTCCAGGCCCCCCTAGATGGTTGAGCCTGGGCTGGGGGGCCCCCTGTACCAGCTTGACTGCGGCCCTGGGGAGGGCATTTTTTAGTGGGTTAGCTGAACCACAGGTAATAGAGCATTTAAGGGTGTATATGACATAGAATTGTCTCTTCACTTATTAACATTTCTCAAGACTCTTTCATACCATTGAGTGGCACGTCGCATGTATTATTATGGCATTTAAAACATTTACAATTATGATGTATTAGGGCATTACAGTTGCAGATATTGTGCATTGAACCCTAATACACATGAGCTACGGAGCAAACCACTACAGAAGTTGGCTGCCTGGTACATTGAAGTTGCATTCTCTAAAGGTCCAGGAAGTTTTCAAACTTATTAACTGGTCTTTAAACCCTAATGAAAATCCAGACCCTGCTTTAATGACCAATGGACAACCTATTGGCCATCACCTAAAGCACCAACTGTAATAAACATACTGTAGTTCCTTTCCCTTCCCCCGTGTCTACATGTATTAATGAACAGAGGACATACCTATGAATATGTTCCAAGCAGATACACAACTTTAGTAGAGATGTTTTCATCGCTTTGTGATGACTTAAGATGACATCAATCGTTTAGGATGGAGCCTGGAGGCCATGATGTTTAATATTAGAAGTTGCTGTCTAAGTTCCTTAGGTATGAGATACTCCTGAAGTGCGAATGGTAAATAGTCTTTTTATCTTACACTGATTTCCTTCTTGGGACACCTTCCAAATAGTGGAACACCTATACGGTCCAGGACACATTTTTACAGACACATTTTCACTAAAGCTAGCCATACACAGTCGGATTCCATGGCCGATCGATCACCTATCCGATCGATTCCGGCGATCTCAGCGGGAATCGGAGATCCGATCGATCGGCCAATTAAGTGTGTCCGATCGCTACATACCACCTTGTCCCACGGATTCCTGGACGATTCCGTGTCCGATCGCTTACTCCACAAATGGCAACTCCCCCTGATGTGTGCAGAATCGGATCAGAAAGACCAACATGTTGGTTCTCTGTCCGATCCGATTCTGGGCCCCCGAACGATCGTACGTGATCGGATGGACAAGGTGGGCTTCACGCGATTCCGGGATGATCGTTTCGCGTGCACGCGCCCTTAATCGATCGTCCCGGAATCCGATGGGAAACGGACCTGTGTATGGGGGCCTTAACATCACAACGGGATAATACTACCTTGGGGTGAATTCTTCACACTGAATACCTACCAGTGAACAACACTGTGTGGCCTAGAGGCTCGGTGCAGGAGTTAGCACCCCATTCCCCGGCAAAAACTTTGGGCTCATCCCATCCACTCTCCGCACACCAGAGATAACCCAGGTACCTGGCAAGCACCGCAATGCGGTTAAACACGTACCTGGTTATTAGAATACAAGATTCTAAACCAATCATAAGACAATGATCATCCCAAAAGTTTAGAATTTTCCAGCAACAGCAAATGTAATAAGGCTAAGTGCATTAAAGGGAATTGAAAATAAGGGTAGATTGCAAGAGTCTACACCAGAGATGGGCAAACTTTTTGACTCGTGGGCCACATTGGCTTCTTAAATTTGAAAAAGTGGCCGGACCAAGAACCTATAATGGCCGACCCGCCATAGGTGTGCCAATTCCATGCATCACTAATGATGGCGTGTAAAAGGCAACCTGTGACAGGGACATTGTTATCTTTTTACATTCCCTGCAGTAGAGATATTTCCTTAGGCTATGGTTGAAAAAGAGACCCTTCGCTCAAAACGCGTCCCATTGTTCCTGTTGAGCCCCCCAGCATCTGTAAGCAGGAAGTGATCTCATCCCCAACCAGGAAGTGAGGTCCTCCTGGAAAGCACATGGCCCCGAGAGATCCATCCTTGTAAACCTCTTTTAATGTGAGTATTGTGTCTGTTGTTTTGTTTCATTTTGTTTTGTTTTATCTCATTCAATTCCACATTATTTAACCATTTTTTGTACTAGGTTGTGTGCCCCTGTCCTTGTTGTTATTTGTCTGTTACAGGGGGCCACACTTCTCCATTTTGAGAGCTGCACACCTACACACAACTTAAACACCCATCCCTCATACTGACTCTATTTTACTCTGTGATCTTTGCTCAGGCCCCATACACCAACTGAGGGCCTTTCTGGCCACTGATATCACTGTAGCTGTGTAATCACTGCTGAAGGTTGTGCACAACTATCTATTTATCATCTTTCTGAGATAATTCCTAGAGACTGCCTGTTGTTGCTATGAGGATGCGCCCACAGTGTCATCACATGATCACCACTGCATCGTCCCCAAGGCAACATTTGGACACCTGTAGGCATTATATGCACTCATTGCAGAGAACAAGTGGAGGGGAGAATCTTTTCAACCAGATGACAGGGGGCCGGAAAAGAAAGCTCAAGGGCCGGATCTGACCCCGGGCCTTAGAGTGCCCACCCCTGGTCTACACTGTTAATATATATAGAAAAGAATACTACTAGTGGAATAAACCACTTGTAGCGAGGATTCCCCCTGACATAGTCAGGGGCGGGGGGACTTTAACGGCCACGGGTCTAATTAGAGTAAATTTACAAATGAGTACAGTGGTAAAAATAACATCATATTTATTACATGGTTAAAAGCAAATGACATGGCATGGCAGTGTTGGCTGTTCTAGATACAAATCATTAGTGGCAACAGTAGCAACAAAGGTTCTTAGTAATAGTCCATAAGGTGTTCGGGGACAATTATACACAGTACATATAGATAGAAATAAAATACTATAATAAAAGCCAGGATAAGGGAGCATATATCCATAAGGATCAGCCCCACCCCAACGCGCATTTCGTATAGAATAACTTCCTCAGGGGGTATCTTCATCCTCGTAGTTCTTCAAAGGTTTCAAAATCGCCATAGAGAGATGCATCTGTCCACTGCCCCCAGAACCTGGGGTTATGCACGGGAAGAAGAACGGGGGGCCGAAAGACGGTGACCAAGCGGCAGAGATCTGATTACTGTTTAGTCGAAGTAGATAGGTCTCACATATAAGGTAATAGGTAAACCAAGTATTCATGTTCATTAAAGAGTAATGGGTCAGAAATCACGTCCGTTGTATCACCCTCCCAGTACCGAGTACTGTTAATATATATAGTTGTGATGTAAATATATTGATATACCAATAATACTACTGACATGTTACAAACGGCCATACATCTTTATACTTCTGCTGACGTCGGCTTTTTTAATTCCATAACCATACACAATAATCTATATGTCTCCTGAAGAAGCGGTCATTGACCGCCAAACGCGTCCAGACTGAATTTGATCTGCAGGGAATACGCCTATATGGCTGCTATACAGGGCCCAAAACTGTAAAGTATTGAATACTCATTTTTTCTTTGTTTCTCTTGATTTATATATTTTACTTTATGTAAATAAAACCTATCATGTAAATCCACATTGCCGTCAAAAGTCCCAATTTTGTGTACCAGGAACCGTAAGTGTAAAGGGTGCCACAAACGATATAAGGTTTAATCCTGTGCTATTTATATGGTAAATTGTATATCTGTAGTGTTTAATTCAAATCAACTGGACTTGCTGTGTTAAGGCCCCCATACACGTGTCGGATTCGCACCGGATTCCGGCACGATCGATTCCGGGCGCGTGCACGCGAAACGTTCGTGCCGGAATCGCATGCAGCCCACCTGTTCCGATCGTTCGCGTCCGATTGATCAGGGGCTCAGAATCGGATCCGACGGAGAAGCAACATGTTGGTCTTTCTCATGCGATTCTGTCCGGATCAGGGGGAGTTGCCAGTTGTGAGGTGGACAATCGGACACAGATCCGTCCCGGAATCCGTTGGACAAGGTGGTATGCTGCGATGGATACTCTTAATTGGCCGATTGATCACACCTGCGATTCCTGGCAGAATCGCCGGAATCGATCGGATGATGAATCGATTGGACATGGAATCCGACACGTGTATGGCTAGCTTTAAGTTTCTTGAAGATGTTTCGCTAGTCGTCCGACTGGCTTTCTCAATTCAAAGTGACGGCTAACTACATGCTAATGGAGCCACTAGCGGGCAAAACACGGGTGGCCGCGTTTCAAATCGCGGCTGCCACAGGGGGCAGCCGCCACAGAGGGCAGCCACGCAAGTGGGAACAGTCCCATGTAAAACAATGGAGGCAGCCACTAGCGGCTAACAAACTTCACCTGTGGGGACAAGCCCTTATTCCCTGAGCCAGACCAGCTAAACTGAAGGGATGATGCAAGAATAGGAGTTTCTTACTGAGGTGGCCTGAAATCAGTAGGGAAAAAAAGTGGCATGCACCCTGCACCGCCCTTGTGACCCACAAGCGCCTGCACAAGTTTGCAGGTGCTCGCAGACAGGAGTGCCCGGTAAACCATTGAATGTTCGCTCTTCTTCTCGCCGGCGAACAGTCCAGTTGTTGTGCGACCCGCCCCCTTCACCAGCGAGAATAAGTCTATAATTCTTCCTATGGCCAGACCTTTCCAACAGGCGGGGAATTTTAATTTCTCAGGAATCATTCAGACCACAAAGACGGCTGTAATGCTCAAACTGTAACTTTATTGTACGGTGAGGCCCTGAAGGTGGGTGTCACTATTGACAATCAGCACAACGGTGCAAGCAAATAACTGAAGTATAGTATAGTCCAAACTACAGTCTTTAACTACTGTCCAGAATGGAGGCACTTGTTAGTAGCACAACGCAGTTCGGCAGCTCTTACCCCACAACAGGCCTGGGACACGGGCAGCGTAGGACCTGGATTGGATGAATACTCGGGACTAGGTAGGGCAGGCCGAGGCCGCAAGCACGCCAGTATAGATTGAGAAACTCCGGTGGGACCCACAGGGATCCAGGCATCCACCCCACTGGAACGGTAGCACGGGGCTCGGGCAGCTGACACGGCAGCGCGTAGTGCGGCTCTGTGCTGGAAGTGGTGCGTGCTATTATGCCTGCCGGCTGCACGCACACCGGGCTATTCAGGTAGTGGTACAAGGCCGCAGTAGAGACGGCAGCAGACGTGCTGCCTTCTTCCTCCTTGTTTCCCTCCAAAGGCCCAGCCCACCGGGGACTCCTCTTAAAGCGGACCTACCACCAGGAATCTATGTTTTCATGAATGGCACTAGAAGTGCCAATAATAGGGAGGAATGCAGTGAAAAAACCCCAAAACTTACCTGTAATGAGCAATTTAGGAATATAATCTGGCAGTTCTCCTCACTTCCTGGTTCATGGTCAGCAGAGCAAGGCAGGACGTCACAGGAAGCTTTGATTTTTCAGTGAACTGCTTTGAAAATTCCCATAGAAGATCACTGAACGCCCCCAGTGGCCACCCGCGATATTGCACCCCCATGTGTTTCATGTGTTGGCTCCACGAACCAGGAAGTGATGGGAGCTGTGTGGTAACCTTGTTAAATTGCTCATTACAGGAACGTTTTTGAGGTTTTTTTACTGCATTCCTCCCTATTATTGCCACTTCTAGTGCCATTCATGAAAACATAGATTTCTGGTGGTAGGTCCACTTTAAGTCCTCAGGAAGCCCTGGGGCATGCTGGTCCAGGGGCTTAAAGGGGACCTCACCCTGACTGCACAACCCCTGGCCACTACACTATCACTACATGTAAATGTAGCAGAGAGGAGCAATAGGAGTAGTATGAGATGGACGCTTCAGCATTTTTGTCTGAAAATCTGAGACTCTAGTCCATGGTAGACCAGACTTGTTGGGGAATTCTAGAAATATTGATGGAAGTAGAAATTAAGTCAGGGATGGGTTGACTTAGATGTGAGGTCTACAGGACCAACACCTACATGGACCATAACCTGCGTTGTGCTTCCCACTACCCAAAGCGTGATAACTGAGGGTCATTAACACTCCGCAGCGCGAGGCTGTGAGGGTAACAGAAGTGTTTGAACACATTTGTGGCTCCTGGGCTTTCATTAAAACATCCACAAGGTCAAGCAAAAACACAGGACCATCGAAGAGGGGAGAGACGCAGAACACGTGGAGTAATGTAAACATCACGTACAGGATCTCACATAAGTAAGTACACCCCTAACATTGCGGTAAATCGTTACTAATATTTTAACACTTTCCTTGCCAGAGGTTAAGACATTTACCTACCTGGTGGTTTGCCCAAACTAGAGATGGTCGGATTCATTTCAACGATTTTGAGTTAATTGCAAAGTCCCTGAACATGGTATAATCACCAAACATTCTGGAGATGTAGAGAAGGGTTGGGGGTATACTACAAATAAGTATTGCTCTAACATAAATAGTTTTTGCATAAATTAGGTTCAAAGTCAAGTCAAAATTTGGAAATTAAAAATTTCGACTTTGATGTTGAACTCTATTTATGCAAAACTACATCTGCTAGAGCAAAACTTTTTTTCCAATGTTCCCACAGCCCTTTTCTACATCTCCGGTGATTTCTGTGATGATACCATGCTGAGGGGCTTTGCAATCAGCTCACAAAGTCAGTTAGTTGAAAAATTTGACCATCTCTAGCCCAAACCCAGTTCAGCAGAGTTTGTTTTATAAAGCAGGGATTGGGCATACTCGCCTATGCTCGGCGAGCCCTCTGTGATTCTGCATCGTGCCCGGCGGTCCGCTGCATGGTCGGGGCCATGTCTGCTGCTGTTGTTGGGGCATCGGCAAGTCAGCCTTGTTGTGTGTGTGTGTTGGTGGCCCTGGTGGGCATTATTGTGCTAAATATATCAATAAACAACAGGAAGAGGATACAGAGGACTATCCTTACTCCTGGTAAGTATTTAGGTTCCTTCTGCCTGAATGAACCCAAAACAGGAAGTAAGTGACATGAAATCTCCGCAACAGGACAGAGACAGCAATGAAAGTAGTAGACTGGGGTTCAAGTTCCAATCCAAGAGTCGTATATGACAAGTACAGTCAGAACGCATGTCTTATATGGTAGGCAGGCCTTAAAAAGTAACCGAAGAACATCTTCTAACTTCCATGTCCAAGGCAACCCCTCATTTGTGTCTCATGCATGCCTCCTCCCAGACATAGAGATAAGATGCCCAATAGCTGTTCATTGGCTCAGTCTGGTTTCAGTCTCCATACAATTTGCATACATGTTTTAGTCTCCCTACAATTTGCATACATGTTTCAGTCTGCATACAATTTGCATACACGGTTCAGTCTGCATACAATTTGCATACACGTTTCAGTCTGCATACAATTTGCATACATTTTTCAGTCTGCATACAATTTACATACACGGTTCAGTCTGTATACAATTTGCATACATGTTTCAATCTGCATAAAATTTGCATACACGGTTCAGTCTGCATACAATTTGCATACATGTTTCAGTCTGCATACAATTTGCATACACGGTTCAGTCTGCATACAATTTACATACACGGTTCAGTCTGTATACAATTTGCATACATGTTTCAGTCTGCATACAATTTGCATACATGTTTCAGTCTGCATACAATTTACATACACGTTTCAGTCTGCATACAATTTGCATACATGTTTCAGTCTGCATACAATTTACATACACGGTTCAGTCTGCATACAATTTTCATACACGGTTAAGTCTGTATACAATTTGCATACATGTTTCAGTCTGCATACAATTTGCATACACGTTTCAG
>CM070036.1:149847678-149862635 GCA_036250615.1 Ptychadena robeensis | reverse complement strand
ATAAAGAGGATGATGTTGTCAAAATACTCATTTGCCTAATAATTCTGCACTCCCTGTATTGCTCTAGCACATGTAGTTCTTGCATAAATTAAGTTCGCCTTTCTAAATTTTGACTTGACTTTGAACATTATTTTTGCAAAAACTATTTGTTAGAACCATACTTTTTTGTAGTATAGCCCCCAACCCCTCTCTACACCTCCAGCAAGTTTGGTGATGATACCATGTTGAGGGGCTTGAAAACAAAAATTCGACCATCTCTAGAGATGATTAGAGATGGTCGAATTTTTGCAAATCCCCTGAACATGGTATCATCACCAAAATTGCAGGAGATGTAGAGAAGGGTTGTAGGAACAATAGAAAAAAAAAGTTTTACTCTAGCACATTAGGTTTTTGCATAAATTAAGTTCAAAGGTAAAGTCGAAATTCCGATTTTCGAAATCTTTACGTGACTTTCAACTTAATTTGTGAAAAAACTGTTTGTGTTAGAGACATACTTTCTTTTTGGGTGTATACCCCCCAACCCTTCTTTACATTTCCAGAAAGTTTGGTGATGATACCATGTTCAGGGGCTTTGCAATTAACTCGAAACCGTCGAAATGGTCGAATTTTTGAAAAAAAATTTGACAATCTCTAGAGATGATCAACGAATAAAACCTGGCCTATTAAAGCAGGTTATTAAGGATAAAAAGAAGAGCTACTGCGAGGACAGGCCTAGAGACGCACAGAGAATCTGAAGATTAGGAAGCATTCAAGAAATGTGTGATATTGGAATATTTAAAGAGGAACTCTCTCCGAGCAAATTCTGAGCAGAGTTCCTCTTTAAATATTCCAATATCACCCATTTCTCGAATGCTTCCTAATCTTCCGATTCTCTATGCGTCTCCAGGCCTGTCCTCGCTGAAGCTCTCCTTTGTATCCTTAATAACCCGCCTCTATAAAATCCCTCTACATCCCTCACACTAAGAAGAACATCTGCCCGAGCCATCCGAGGAGAAGAAAAAAGAAAACCCGCTATCACTGGAGAGGAATAATGGAGCGGGGACGAAGCGCTGACATTCTAAGAGGGTTCTGCGAGGACAATGGGGGCAATCAGACTCTGAAATGAAATAATACACTTAATACAGAAAGCCACCATCCCATTATATTAATATTAAACGTGCTTGAGCGAGCACCGCGGGCTCTGGCGGAGATTTAATTCCGCCCGTATTGAATCATCACAGAGGAAAAGCAATCTGCAAACGCCTCCTTGATATGTGGCCTTTAACGGGATGAGATCGATAGGCAATCGCTGATTTCCTGACCCCTTGTGTCCCCGCCGCTCCTCTGCCTAGAAACGTATCTTTTATTTTTATTATTTCTCCTTCCCGTCGTTGTTTTCTAAATACTGGTGGCGGCGGTTTGATGGCTCGGGTGAGTTTTTTTTCCTCTTTGCGCCGGTTCGTCATTCAAAGAAAGGGCACATGTATTGCCTATCACCACTCCTTAATCATCTTACTCAGCGCACAAAGACATTTCTCAAATCTGCTTCCGGCTCTAGGAAAACGTGCGCTTTGAATTGGCAGTTCAAAGCTGTGAATAAGAAATGGAATATAGGAGGATAAGCTCAAGAGGATCGGACCGGTGACTCACAGACGCTTGATAATGGCGGCATGTGAAAAGGGCCAGGGCGGCATTGTGCGCCGAACATGGAGTGGGCTCAATTCCTGCCCTCTTAAATCTTCATTGTGGGGGGATTTAGGCCGGCTGCGGCTTTTTTTTTTGTAAGTGTTTTTCTGTAAAGGGACGGTATGATGATATATAAAAAGTGCAGTTTCTAGCATTTCGGGGGCCCTATGCGAAGGTATTACATGGGCCCCCTAATGTTGAGTTTGGCGGCTGATGAGCTATCAGGCTGGCCGAGTTGTTGAGTGGGGGTGCTATGCATGGGCCCTGCATACGCATAGCAGGCTTGGCCGAAGGGAGTAAAACACCTTGTCTCCTGGTATTGACCTTTTGGCTTGGCTGGAGAAATATGCAATATATTCACTTTATATGTGTCTCACTCACTTTTTTCTAAGTTTCCCTCCACGACCATGGGGTTCGTTATGTAATGAGGGGAAAAAAAGTTAGAGTAAACAAACCAATACTTTCTTTAGTTACAGGCTTTCGCGTCACTTTCTGTGCTACCAAAAGCCACCGGACGTTGCCGCTCCCCGTCCTCCCTCCAGCTCTCTACACAACGCCAGTGTTGATTGGCTAGTGTTCTCTTAAAATCTGCTCCCCCTGTAGACAGAATTAGTGCCCACGTACCTTCCACTTATGCCGACTACTGTGTCCAGGTCCCCCCAGTCTCCATGTCCGGTATATGGTCTCCATCGAGATGAGGTCCCCCTGTAGCACAGAATGACCAGCAGGGGGAGCACATCTCATCAGATTAGAAAGGCAAGATCATATCGACCGGGACCCATCCAAAGCAGTACCCACAACTCTGTTACCTACAGTGGCTAATGTGTCCAGGTCCCCTCGGTCTCCATGTCCGGTATATGGTCTCCGTCAAGGTCTGCTCCCCCTGTAGCACACAATGTCATGCGGGAAAGGTTGCATGAATTTCGCTATGGATGGTGCGACATACATCGGGGAGCTCATATCAATGGGTGCTCCTATGGCTTTGCATCTCTGAGATCCCCCCCTTAAAATCGTCTGCTACCCCACTTTCTTTCAAAAATCTAGTCTCTACAACCATAACTTCCAGAGATGTGGAACCCCTATGTCACAGCATCCATACCGAATTTCTGCGACTATTCCCTAAAGGGGTAGCACGTCTCGACCCAGACCATATAGCGGACATGGAGACCAGGGGGACCTGGACACAGTAGCCGCATAGGTGGCAGGTTCGTGGGCACTGCTTTGGATGAATCCCAGTCGATATCAGCTCCCCCTCGCCTATCTAATCTAATGAGGTGTGCTCCCCCTGCTGGTCATTCTGTGCTACAGGGGGAGCAGATCTTGACAGGAAGCTGATTGCAATGGGACACAGGCGATATCCTTAAGAACAAACCGTGACTGCACTGAGTTCGGGCATAACACCGGTGAGTAGTGATTGCCGAACTGTCCGCAATCCTTCTAGCCAGCGAGAAGTACGTGTGTTGGACCCGCCGTTCGGCGGCGGGAAGGAGCTCACTATTCTTCCTCTAGCAGGATCAGGAGCAGTAAGATCCCGCCGGAGGAAGAATCTTTTCGCTGTAGGGAACCTGATCTTGCAGGGAAAAGCCGGCTTGAAAGACTGGAAGTGACGTCAGTGACATCACATCCGACTAGCACAACCAGGAACTATGCGTTCCAAAGACTGGATGTGACGTCACTGACATCACTTCCAGCTTTTGCAATAGGCAGGGAATTTGAATCTGCCCACGAACAGGCGGAAGGCTGACTATTTTAAAAGTCCGACCGCCTGTTCGCAGACAGACCTGGGGAAGTTCGCCCATCACTACCGGGGAGGTTAAACAGCGGTGAAATCTCTGGCACATGACCAACTGCCATGCGGTATCTTTGGTCTTATTCAGCCGACCCAACTTACTTGGTCTTCTTCCAGATCCACAATCTGGAACTCGTCTAGCCCTACACGAGGCTGCGTTTGGTTTACATCTCGACGGTCTAAATCTGCGTTTCATAACATCATTTATAACATGTGACACGATCTGATAATTGCGAGCTCTTTGCTGGTTGGCTCGGCTAATACTTGTAAAGATTCCTGGTAATCTTCAACAGCAATCTGATGAGACTGAGCTGCGGCCAGGGCTCCACACCGTCCTTCCATAAACACAAAATGTAATGGTTAATGAATGTGTCACCCGAGCACAATATTATGACAAGTACGGTAAATATTTAGGGATCGCGCCATAGACGCCTGTTACTGGTAATTTCTCTGTTTACGTGTACCGGGCTCCGGCTCTATCAGCCGATATCTCGTTCTCATTCACTCGGTATGTTGTTGACATGTTTCTACGTGACTTCATTAAAAGCAAAAGAGAAAATCATGGCAGACTTTGTAAGCTGATTGCAAAGCCCCTGAACATGGTCTCGTCACCAAACTTGCTGGAGGTGTAGAGGATGGTTGGGGGAACATTTTGAGAAATGACAATTATTGTTTGAGCACATGAAGTTTTTACGTAAGGCTATGCCCCCATCCCGCGATCCTAATCACGCCCACACTCAGGCGCAATCAGGCACATTTTTGCTCGCTATTTACAGCTGCGCCCGATCGCCCCTGATTGCACCCGTAGAGAACGAATGGGAATGCGTTCAAAAATTGCATCCCAATTTATTGAGACACGATTTTTGAACGTGTCTGATCATGTCTATTGGCACGATAGGACGCGATCGTCCGCGGCCCATGATCAAGAAACTGGTGAGCCGTGTTTTAGATCGTGGGCAGAATCGCGGCCACGCTTGATTGTGTCCGATTGTGGCAGTGGGGAGACCATTCAAATGAATTAATTACAAATGACTAGTGTTGTGCTGGAATATTCGAATTGTGAATATATTCAGCGAATATCGGCTATTCGAGCATTCGCAAATTTAGCAAAAATGGCGGCGGATATTCACAATATTCTGCACTGGGAAGCTTATGGGCATGTGACCAACATATATTTTGCTCACAATTGTGAATATCCGTGAATATTGAATGGAATATTAGTAGAATTATTTGCAAAATATCACGAATTCAAATATTGCCTATGCTTCTCATCAAATGACCATTAAAATCGCAGGCGATCGCTGGTGATCGCCTAAGTGGGTGCCTACCTGCCCTGCAGACACCTGATCACTTTCCACCTACCACTCTCTACCTCAAAGACAGCACTCATTGGCTTTTATACCTGATAACGGAACCTACCTTGTACTTCTCGGTACACGTACAATACCTAACCTGTTGCCTGACGTAGGGTGCTCCCTCATTCCCCGGCAGGAGCGCGTACCTGGCCCTAATTGGGTAAACCCGACCTGGCCCTACTAACCCAATGTTGTTCCATACTACGAAGCACTCCCTCATGTACCCCTGAAGAAGTTTTTTCTTAAAAAACGAAAAGTACGTCGGGTTGGGTGCGGTGCTTTGTTTCCACGTATACTTGGGACCATACCGGATCTGGCTTGATTTTTTTATTTATTTATGTTTTTCTGTATTTGTTGTGTTTGTAATTGAGCCTGTTATCGCTTTCAGGGCCTATGGCCCAATCTGCTGTTTTAACCTAATAAATGTTAATACTGGTCTACATACCTACCCGGTGATACATGTTACCTATCTATAGGAGCCTCTAAAGTCCCCTAGCCCCTGATTTCCTCAGGGGGAATGTATAAAACTGGGTTGACGGACCTAGGTTCAGCCTCCCAGTGATTTATTTTGTATAAGTGGGGACAAGCCTTTAAGCCGGGCATGCGCAGCTTGACTTTCCCCCTGGTCAGGGAAGCCAGACCGCAGCATGATGCTGGCCCGATATCGAGCTGTAGGACTGCGACTGCTAGCCTGTCTGATACTTTGGGGAGAGGGAAAGGAGATCTGCATCCGTCTCCCCCGCGGACCCCCTCCTCCCAATCAGTGAGGAGGATGACGTGATGTGCTGTGAGTGTACTGCTGCTAGTGACATCTACTGGCTGAATTTCATATTGCATTAATTTAATCCATTGCATTAACCCAATTGGTTTGAAAACGTACAGTTGTGTTCAAAATTATTCAACCCCCGAAAGCCTAAGAATGTGACTGAAGTGGAGGCTTTTGCCCATGAAGAATGGGCGGAGATCCCCGTAGATCACTGCAAGACACTTGTGTCACACTATGCTTCACATTTAAAAGCTGTTATAACTGGAAAAGGATGTTGTACTAAGTACTTAGAATGAATCTCACTTGGGGGTTGAATAAAACCGATAATGATGTGAGCACAGAAAAGACATTTGTGGTTATTTCATTATTAATGTTATGTTATATTTGTCTGACTTACAAGCATCTCTTTCATTTCATTGTAAACAAGATGACTGAAATGATCAAAATCAATGTCAAAATGGCCAAAACACTCCATTTCAGTGGGGGTTGAATAATTTTGAACACAACTGTATATATTAAATATTTTTTTCTGATTTTCCTGCTCTAAAAACTTAGAGCATCTTATAGTGGCGTCTTATAGTTCAAAAATATGGTAAATTTTGTGAAAATTGGGTGAATATTGAAGTTTCTGCGAAATGAATCAATGAGGACGGCTCAACAAATGTTTTTTTAGTTGTTGTTGATCCTGCAATATGCTTTAGATTGCTCCTTGGGGTTAGAGAAGCTCCTTTCAACTATCCTAGACATGTTCCTGTGCATAAATGACCTCTCATTATCTAGATTATTTGAAGTGTGTTTTTCAAAGAAAGACAAAAAAAAGGTAAAATAAAGGCACAGCACACAAGTAACGAAAACACGCTGAATAAAACACACACACTCATACAAGGACCTCAAATGCTGAATAAAATCTAAATAAACTTAAATAAGGGAAGAAAAGGTCTGAAGGTCTGAAAACCGGGTAGACAGGGGGGGGGGGGGGAACCCCAGTCCCAGGTACAGACACTCACAGGCCGGGCAATCTCCCTCACCGAGGTGGGGGACTAGGGGACTTTAACGGTTATTTTCAGAAGCGATGGCAACAATCAAGGTGTGTAAAATAGTCACGTAAAGGTGTAAAATCACAGATCATGCATGGGACCATGTAGGCTAGGAAGATAAAGTACAAAAACAGCACAAATAATGAAAAGGTTGAAAAGTCCTGAGTAGGTGATGTATTAGGTTTCACAGTCTTATACGGTACAGTGTAGCTCAGAACTGTCCTGTCAACTCCAAATTGAACCGTGGATGGGCACCAGGTGCTCCCGGCCTGTGAGTGTCTGTACCTGGGACTGGGGTTCCCCCCCTGTCTACCCGGTTTTCAGACCTTCAGACCTTTTCTTCTAATATTTATATTGGGATGTTGGTTAGCTCCAGTAGGTCCTGAACAAGCTCGATCCATTTTTTTGAAACTTAAATAAGGGACTTTATGTCCCTCAATTGCAAACACCCCATTATACGAGCCAGTCCGCCGGTCGGAAGGTTTATGTAGTGCAGTAAGGCAACCTCTGGCCTGCGGAACGGCTCCATGCCATGGAAACAGCCAGTGCGGTAGGTGGGTATCTGGATGGGCTCCGTCGACATCCCCATCAAGGAATGCGCGTTGACAGGTAGTGTTGAGCGGCATATGGTATATTCAAGTTCGCATCATTTCGCGAATATATTAAGAACATTCGAAATTCGTAAAATTCGATTTGACTGTATTCTTTTGCCCTACATCGTGCGTAGCTGTTCGCAATTATTCTCAAAGGTGGAAGCTTTACAGCTTCTGTTCTTCATCTTGTGATCTTAGCCAGTACGAGCACTGTGCGTATTGCACCTATCCATTTGCAATGCGCACAGATATGCGCGATGTATGTAAACAATGTTGAAGCATAATATGAGGAATATCCGCCATTGCGAATAGGAATGACGGATATTCGTCGAATATATTCTAATATTCAACACTATTGACGGAGCCCTCCATGCCGCGGAAACATACCCTAATAGTGCTTATAATACTGAGGCCTCAGACCCAAAGGAAGGTCCAGGAGACACTTTCTGATTTTGGTTCTACCGTACACCTACCACCAGGCTGGCCTTTCTGCCAAGCAGGACCAACAAACATCTACGGTACCTACATTCTGGCCTTGACTTTTCTGTCCAGCGAAGTTTCAGGTTGCGTAATATCTTTGCCTTCTATTATTCATCTTCTGCTGAGTGTGTTTTCCTGATCAGACCTCAGACATGTTTAATAAATGATCAGATCAGGCATCTGGTGAGAAGCTTACTCCAGCTTTCATCCAAGCACTTCCTCCACCCTTCACCTCTCCCTCTGCAGATATCTCCTGGTGGATACTATCTCGGAAATATGTCCGCCACTCCTGCTTCTCCTTCTATCTGTACTTCTGATAACCTGCACGAGGCTACAGATGTGCGGACTCATCCTCACCTGCTGTCCTCAGACTCAGATACTTAGGACCCGTTTATAGTAAACTTTGTGTTGTCCTGGACACAGGAAGCTATAGTCAGACTAGTGCAGTGGTTCCCAAACTTTCCTTGCAGGGCCCCCCTTTTCTTTTTTAGGAACATTATCAAACCCCCCTCCCTATTCAAACACAGGTTAAGAATGAGGGCTAGCGCCCCCTTGGGATACCTTCGCGCCCCCCAGGGGGGCCCGCCCCCCAGTTTGGGAACCCACGGACTAGTAGATGAGGGTCAGTAGGTAGTAACCCGCACCAAGACCAAACAGAAGCCCCCTAAGGCTTAGTTCACATGGTTGTTTGATGACCACCACGTCCCTGTGACACTTGAATGACCAACCCCCAGCGTAGTGCCTGATGGGGGTGGGATGGAGGAGGAGAGCCGCTGTGTGTACGGACCGGAAGTGATGTCGAAGGGGCTGAGCCACGTGGTGGTACAACCCGGAGGGGGAACCGGAAGCAGCCTCTTTCTTCGGTGAAATACTCCCTCCCTGGTTTTCCTTCTCAATCTGTTGGACGGTGAGAACTGTGTTTTTTGAGTCACAGCAGGCAGGTCTCTGACAGTGTCCAGGAACACATGGGTGAAACAATGGTTGGGTTGGGTTGGGGTGATGTGCCAGGGCAGTCACCATTTTCGGAGTCATCGAACTTGGGTTAGGGTCAATGACCCATTTTTGGTTGTAATTTAGTTAGAAGTACCCAACAAGCCAGTGGGGTTCAAGGCTGTTGGCTGGTACAGGCTATTTAGATACAACAGAACTTGGGGACACTGTCTTGAATCGGTTTTGGAGTTCTTTACATTTCATGTGTTGGAGTCAATAAAGCTGTGGCGTTTTTATACTAATTTTATACTCACTTATCAAATTTGTGGTTAAGTCTCTTCATTTGAAGGGGGGTATGGGGAGAATAAATGGGGGGAAGGGCTAGTGGGGTTGTTAGGGAATGGGTAGTGGGGTAGGCAGGTTTACGTTTCTGCTCTAACGCTGCGAAAGATGACAAAGAAAAGTGTTCTGAATGCTATCCTTGGTGTTACAAGGGATACGGTTTATAATGCTCCGATTTGATCGTATCTGAGTATGCAGCCATTGTGGTTGTGTTGGATTTTCCAGTTATTCCATGACTGGTATGAGGGTGGCTACCCTCCCATGGACCCTTGGGGCTCTATCACAACCAGGTTCACTGATATAGAACACCTTTAAAAAAAAAAGAACATCTCTAATTATGTTCTCTATTACGGATCACGTGTCCTTTCAGGTCAAGTTAACAGATGATTTAGTGAAGTTACCTTCTACCAGCCATGAATAAACCTTTAGGTTGAGTGTAAACCGGATTACTATCTGTCACCAAGGTTTCGACATAATGAAAAGTCAGATTTTTTTACATTCCTGTAATTGTATAACATATTTGTGTTTTCTGGCTTCCTGCATTGTAAAGTTGTCAATGACATCCTATCAATTAAAGGCGGCCATACATGGGTCGATGCCAGTGCTCAGCGCGATGACGTCATCATGCTGAGACCGATATCGAAGAAGCTGGAGGTGTAGCACGGCTGTGTCATCCAGCTCAGATGATGCTTAGGATGGGGATCCGCATTCCACCATCTAAAGCCGTGATTTACAGCCGATATCCCTGTGGCCACATTAGATATGCGCCAGATTGATAGCCATGAGCGGACCAAAGCGCCCATGGATCTAGCCCATATCTATGCGTGTGTGGGCACCTTATGGCCAAGGCACCACATAGGAGGACAGAAAAACACATGCAGAAAACATGTGTTTTTCTGTCCTGTTTCCCCTGCCGTGCACTTGCAGTCTCCCTGTGTTTTTTTTATTCGAATTTGAGCTGCGGATTGCCCGCGATGCAGTTCGGACACGCAAAAAAATATGCAGGGGTAATTGGTGCAGCATCCACTCCCAAAATGCCCGGTGGAGACTTTCAATAAGACTGAGACTCCACTTGGACGGTTTGGGAGCAGATGTGCCGCGTTTTTTTTAACTGTGCCCGAACTGCCACGATTACCCCCAATGAGCCTGTCTTCTCTGCTGCATTTTGGGTACGGCGCGTTAAAAAAACACAGCGTACCACGTTTTTCAAGCAGCACCGCACCCAACCGCATTCACACCACCTTGATTTCAATGGATGCGGTATTGGTACTTTTTTGTCCATTGGCGGCAATGGACAATAAATAAAAACCTGCAGCGAATCTGCTAGTAAACCGCAGGGAAAACGCAAGTAAACCGCAGGGAAAACGCAAGTAAACCGCAGGGTAAACGCAAGTAAACCGCAGGGAAAACGCAAGTAAACCGCAGGGAAAACGCAAGTAAACCTGCAGGGAGATTCATGTGTTTTTCTGTCCGCATTAGTGGAGCCTTAGCCTTAAATCTGTGACCTTCCATGGTATGAATTGGGCTAAAGGAGAATTTTAGCACCATCAAAGTCCCATAAAGTTTTATTTTAAAACAAGTTGTAAAAGATGCAGCCACCTTCACAAAAGCCCACAATTGTGAAAATGATGAATATAGTATGGTATGTATGGTATAGCATTGGGTTTCATTCTTGGTGTAACTTGTATCATCCTTTATGGAGAAACAATTCTCTATGGTTCAGTGATTTCTTTTCTTGCTCTGCTCTTTGATACCGGCATCTGGTGATAAGATTAGCCAATCCCCTCGCCTCCCGGATGTTTCATTAATTGCATGTCTTGCGTTCTGGCTTAGCCGAGGGATCCTGCTTCCTACGCAGGTGTTGCTCTCCTGGTGGCCTGCGCACTTGTCCTTCGAGGCCGCAGCGCTCCAGCTATGGACTGCTCCCTTCCTCGGTGTTCCATGATCTGTCAAATCCATTACAGCACAAATAAAGGGATAACGCATCGAAGAGGAAGAACATAATGAGTTTCCTATTATTTTACTGAAAGATTATGTATTTGCCTTCTGTATTCCAAATTCATATTCAGGAGAAGAGGGGCGCACTTAAAGCCGAACTCCAGGCAAATATAAACACTGACTTTGACCATTGGTATTAACCCCAATGTGTACAGCAAGGCTGGAAAGTAACCAAAGTCTAATGATCCTGATCAGCAACATCTTATGGTCCTTGTCAGCAATGTCTAATGATCCTGGTCACTAATGTCTACTCATCCTGGTCACTAAAGTCTAATGACCCTGGTAACCAATGTTTATTGATCCTGGTCACCAATGTATAATGATCCTGGTCACCAATGTCTAATGATCCTGGTCAGCAACGTCTAATGATCCTGGTCAGCAACGTCTAATGATCGTGGTAACTAATGTTTATTGATCCTGGTTCCCCAGTCTAATGACTCTGGTCACCAATGTCTATTCATCCTGGTCACCAACGTCTAATGATCCTGGTCACCAATGTCTAATGATCCTGGTCACCAATGTCTTATGTTCCTGGTCACCAACGTCTAATGATCCTGGTCACCAATGTCTTATGTTCCTGGTCACCAACATCTAATGATCCTGGTCAGCAATGTCTAATTAACCTGGTCAGCAACATCTAAAGCAGGGTACAGACATGGAGATATGGGTCAAATTGATGGCCGTTTCGAGCACCGTGCGCGCTCACGGCCATCTATCTGACCCATATAATCTGCCCCTATAGCTGTTTTCCAGCAGGACAAATCAATCACGCTCGAAAACAGCCTTATCAGACATGACTGTTAATGGGTCTCCAGGCAAAGCTCGGCTGAGCAGTTCTGCTCTCCCCAGTTACTCCGATATCTGACAGCAGCGTGATGACATCATCACGCTGCTGCAGGGTACATCGGACGGCTCAAATATCGAGCTGCCTGTACTCTGCTTTATGATCCTGGTAACCAATGTTTATTGATCCTGGTCCCCAAGTCTAATGATTCTAGTTACCAATGTTTATTGATCCTGGTTACCAACGTCTAATGGTCCTGGTCACTAATGTCTATTCAAAAAACTGTAAATAATTAGATTTGGTAAATAACAAAAAGTTCATTCTAATGTATACAAATACTGTAGGACTGGGAAGTAAGTGTACTGTACCATGGTCATTAAGGGGTTAACTATGTTTCTATGAAAATGTCAGTGAATGTGTTTGTGCTGTTGTTTGGGTGAGGTGGGAGATGACAAGGCAAAGTTCTGGAACATGTGATGTTGTGACCTCGTGAGCCATTTGGGAGGAGACTAGAAGCTTAGTGTTTGTGGGTAACTGGGTCTTGGCAGGAGTAGGAGAGAACAGATCAGTGGTGTAATGGATCCAGTGGGGAGCAGGCCTCAGGCCTGTGGATCCGAAGACCAGGCCTGGACTGAACCCTAAAATGAACTAAGGCCTCACCCTTGTCCCTCTGCTTGGGGCAGTCTCTACCCTAGCCTAGAAGTAGTCACTTGGGTTAAGAAGGCTAGGGTAGAGACTGTTCCCTGCAGAGGCTGCTCCCAGATGGCTCCCAAGGAGAAAATGGAGCGTACCTGGCACTGTGATGTTCATGCAAAAAAGGGGCACCGTATTTACACCAAACTGACGTGTCATGGATCCTTATTGTGGGATGTGCCCAAGGACCTGCTAACTACAAGAAAGGCCGCTCAGCCGCTATTGCAAGAGAGGACCATGAGGCCTGGTTCCACCTTGGATGGAAGGGAGGTGTATGCCCTTGGAGTCCTGAAGGGAGTTCGAGGCAATGGAGGGGTGAGATCATTGTTGTCCCATGATTCACCCCTGTACGTGTGGTGCACCCGGGTGCTAGAGATAGATGGTGCTCTTTCTTTCAGCACACCTTAAAAAAATTCAGAAATAAGACCCGTCTTAGCCCCAGAAGTTTGCCAAGGCTCGACCAGGATATGAAACTGTGGAAACATATGCCGTTGCTGTATACATACGTGGAGCTAGATGGTAGGATAGGGTAAGTCAGCCAAGAAGGTGAACAGTACAAGTGCACTTCATTTAAGTAATTTCTCGGCAGCTCTGCAAATCATATTTTCCATTAATATCACTCCCTGATTGCTGATGAACTTTAATAGTTGAATTGTAAGTCATCTGGTGACTGTGCAGGTTAATCATCATAATGACCGCATTGGGCCATGTTCTCGTCTGGTCAAGCAATCATCATTCCAACACCCTCGTCGCTTTTAGCGCTGCCGTCTTTAATGTGGTCTTGCAGATTAATTTCTGAGCCGCTCTTTCCCATTGTGATGAGTGTTCTCTGTAATTCACATTAGATAAACAGGAAATCTCCAGCTTTTCTAATGACTTTTAAATAGTGCAGATGTTGTGTATTGGCGCACACTTCTGTAGCCCCGACCTTTTCCAGTAAAGTCCTGGACCCTCCCGGAGTACGGCGAATGGAACAGCCGGGAAGAGAAGTCTTCTGGTCAAAATAATGTGGTCAAGGTCATTTTTCTTCCTGTTGTGCAATGAAGAAGCAGATTTTGGACTCACTAGGCTGCAGGTTTGTATGTCTGTTGGTGTAATGCCTATAACCCCCCCCCCCCCCATACACATTTAGATTTGTACCAGATTTTTTGGGCGATCAACCTCGCGTGATGGTGTCAATCGAAAATGAATGAAAAATCTAGTAAAAATCACCTGGGGACCCATCAGAGCCGATCCACATTACCTGTCTCAGAGCTTCAATCAGGGAGAGGCAGAGGGTACTCCTGTCCTGGGCCAGAGCAGCTAGGGGGACCCGGCAGACAGCATCTAGGGGCCCCGGCCGATCAGCTTAGCAGCTCACTGTCAGACTCTGAGGTAATCTATGCTCGACGTTGGTTTGCTTGATCGAAGTATGATCTAACTATCTCCCAATGGATCCAACAGATGTATAAGTATGTTTATTATTTAAATCAAACCAAAATCGGTCGGGCACAACAAAATAACATTCAATGTATACTTGATCGATAAAAATTTTCCAACATGTCCGGTCACTTTTCAAACTTTTTTTTGGGTCAATGTCGATCGATCTAGGTCGATGAAACTAAGTGGACAGGCATAGTTTTTTGGTCGTTCGACGGCGCATGATGGCGTCAATCGGCTAAAAAATTTGTTAAAACCAGCCGTGGACTCGACAGAGCAGGGGGTGGGGGCACAGAGGGCACCCCCGTCCCGGACCAGGGCAGCTAGGGGGGCCGGCGGACAGCATCTAGTGGCATCAGCTTGGCAGCTCACTTTCAGACTGTGATGTAATTTATGATCGACGTTGGTTCGCTCAATCGAAGTACGATCGAACTACCTCCCAACGGATGCTTATTATTAGTGATGGCCGAACTTTCCGCCTTGCAAACATGACTTTTCTTTTCCTGGCAAACAGTACGGGTGTTCGACCTGCCACGTTCGCCGGGAGGAATAAGTTTTTTATTCTTCTGCTGGCCGGATCAGATGCAGAAAGATCCAACCAGCGGAAGAGTAAGACTGGGTAGTGAACTAGTGGAAAATCAGCACAGAAAACGCCAGTGACGTCACGTCCAGTAATCGGAACCAGGAACTATGCGTTCCAGGCGCCGGAAGTAACATGACGAACAGGCGGGGAATTTGAATCTCCACGCGAACAGGCGGACGTCAGACTTTTTTAAAAGTCCGATCTGCCTGTTCACGAACTGACCAGGCCAAAGTTCGGCCATCATTAATTATTTAAATCGAACCAAAATCGGTTGGGCACAACAAAGTAACATTCCATGTATACTCAATCAAAATTTTTTGACATGTCTGATCACTTTTCGATCGATTTTTTGGTCAATTTCGATCAATCTAGGTCGATAGAACCATGTGGCCAGGCATGGTTTTTGGCCGATCGACCGCGCATGATGGCGTCAATCGGACAAAAATCGGGTGAAAACCAACCAGGGACCCGACGGAGCCGATCCACATTACCTTTCTCAGGGCTGCCGTCAGGGGGGGGGGGG
>CM070036.1:149803519-149820093 GCA_036250615.1 Ptychadena robeensis | reverse complement strand
GAACATGCCGTGTTCGCGGCCGAACTGTTCTCCGGCGAACAGTTCGGCCCATCTCTATCATCCAGCACTGGTATTACAGGCAGACACCTCTCCCCAGTTACCTGCCATTAATCCCTACCTACTGTTTGTTGACAATATGTCATTAAGAGCCAAAGTCACCACTGTCTCATGGGGTTAGACGTTTAACGCTTTTCCTCCACCACCTACATTACTGGAGTGAATCTTGATCTTCGGCTCTTCCATCTAAATGCCGCATCCCCTGCATCCCCACCAACGAGAACACAGAGGAGAGCTGTGCACTGTGTTCAGTTCGGCTATGGATGGCAACCCAGGGTGCAGGGGATGCAGAAATCAGTGTAGTGAACAGATCAGTGTAGTGTGACTGAGTTGTGCTGAGAGTGTACTGCTGCTAGTGACACCTGTGGCTGAATTGAATATTGCATCCATTAAATTCATTGCATTATCCCAATTGATGTGAAAACTTATTAAATCTTTTTTTTCTGGATTTTCTACCCTAAAAACTGGGTGCTTCTTATGGTCCGGTGCGTCTTATAGTCCGAAAAATACGGTACATCTTTTACATTTTTCTATTACATTAGAAAATAAAACAAATTAGATCCCAAATACACAGTGCTGGGGTGAGAAATGGCACAGATTACCGCGTGGCCCAGCTGCAGAACAGGAAACGTTGACATTATTGTGCAGAGGGGGCGTAATAATGGGGCCGAACGTGAAGCCAAGTTTTCCTTGGCACAGGTCTGAATTGAGCGGACTGGAAGAAGAGAACCTGGTTGGCTTGTCTACGTGCGTGGATCGTTTACAATGTATGCGATGGGGAATATTTGGGTTTATTATACCTTAAGAGGTAGAGAGAGGCCCTTTTGGCAATTTACAGATGCTTTTGTCTTGCTTTACTCTCAAAATAGCCCCCTTTTCATGTGACTCCTGAGCCTAGGTCTATACATAAAACTAAAAGCTGGCAATTTTATTTTCAGTGTTGGTTTGGGGAACCCGATCAGCCGGCAGCCCATGGCCCCTAAATGCTCGGGCCTGAGACAAGATTCCCCCCTGTCCCCCCCCTGAAGGCTGCCCTGGAAAAGGGTGCACCTAAAGCTAGCCATACACGGCACGGATTCCCTGGCTGATCGATTCACCATCCGATCGATTCCGACGATTCCGCCGGGATCCTCAGGTGTGATCGATCGGCCAATTAAGGAATCCGATCGCTGCATACCACCTTGTTCTGCCGGATCCGTGTCCGATTGATCACCTCCCGGAATGCAACTCCCGCTGATCTGGGCAGAATCGGACCCGAAAGACCAACATGTTGGTTCTCTGGCGGATCCGATTCTGAGCCCCCGATCGGTCGGACCCGATCGGACGGACAAGGTGGGCTGCACGGGATTCCGGCCCGATCGTTTCGCGTGCACGCGCCCGGAATCGATCGGGCCGGAATCCGGTGCAAATCCGACCCGTGTATGGCAGCCTTAAGACCTTGGTTGGAGAAGAAGCTGCGATAGCAAGGAGCCACAGTGGAGAACTTGTCTGTGGCCTTTCCTTACAAACTGCCCACATGCTGGTGAGTGAGAGCAGAGATCTCCTCAGTGGCTCCTTGCCAACCCAACCCAACCCATGCCATCCCCCTACCCCACCCCTGGTAACTGCAAAAGGTTGACAATCAACGGTTTAGAACTACTTTGTCAAGTGTATAAAAATTTACATATTTTTCTGGTGTAAAACCTCTATATAGTTGGGTGGGGATAGGGGGTGGGTACCCACTGTATTTATCTGGGTCACTGAAAGTGTGGAGAAATAAAAAAAATCAAGATCTCCGGTCATTATTATGTATTGCGAAAATCAGCACGTGTACATCCGAACATTGCGGACGCAATAAGTGTTGTCACAGTGACATCTAGTGGCAGGATGTGAAATATCTTCTTTCCCCAGAATCGAGATTTCGAGATTACGAAGATATATCTCTGAATTCTCGAAGATATATAATAATAGTGTTTGAGCTCAACACTAATCACACCATGGGATGGCATTATGGGTTACCGGCACAGGGACAACACTTAAAACTTGGTGCTCATTTATTTAGAACCTTAAATGTAACAGCAGGTGTCGGGTACTGAACTCAGGAACACACAGAGAGAACAGATAATGAAACTACAACAGAGTACTTTAACAGTCTTGAACAGGAGTCAAACTACAATTTAGGAATCGGGGATTCCCATATGCGCGAAATCGACTTAGTTAAGTTACCGAGGTACAACTGTCTTGGGTATTCACAAGTTCTGATAGACCAGTGGTTCCTAAACTTTTCTTGCAGGGTCCCCCTCCCTTTTCTATTTAGGAACATTATGGAGCCCCCCCCCCCCATTCAAACACAGGTTCAGAATGAGGGTCTGCACCCCCCTGCAATACCTTCATGCCCCCCAGTTTTGTAACCACTGTGAAAGACCAATGTCCATCTGCTGGGGTGGACTCGCTTATTGGCGCTACCCCGCTTTATCGGGGCCCGGTAGATGGGGTTTAGCTCCCGAAGTGGGTTGTGTTGCTCAGGAGCCACCCACACGCTCCTTATCCGATGATCCCAATTAGAAGTGGACGAGGGAGAATGCACCCGACTGCGGGGGGAAAACTGAGAGCCAAGCATCAGGCCCCGCAGGCCTTTATGCTTTCCACACCCGGACTACCCCTAGTGTTGGGAGGACCCATGGGCATTTACAACCTGGTGGCCCCAGAGTTGCCTCGGATGGAAATATCGACCTCACTACAGGAAGTACAATTATTGATCTTACCCCCAAATTACTGATACTCCTTTGCCATGTGGATTGTTATGGTGCATTTTGCTTGAAGTAAAACACATGGTCAGCCTCTTATAGCTAGGGGTGCTCTGCGTCCCTGCATTATTGTTACAAAGCTCATATGCGTACTAACAACTTGGAGGCGCTCCGTGTCTGGGCGGCCGCAGCTAAATGTTACATGTATACAATTTATGTCACTTGGATAACTGCAGGGAAACATGAATAACCATGAAAGGTTGCAGTTAGGGGGGTGAAATATGAAATGTAAATTTATAATCCCCAAAAAAAGATCTGAATTCTAAGGGTGTTGGAGATCTGGGGAATGAAAGTGAGAGTAGTCCTATGTAAGGGTAAAATTTGACAAGAGAAAAGCATTGTGTGACAGCTGTAATATGACTATGAAAGGTTGACATTAAGACTGCATGTAGTTTTAGGGGTTAGTTACTAAGCCAGAACATTTCAGGGTTGTACTACTGATGTATGAGATCTGGGGGTTCAAATGGAGTTGTACTGTGAGAGTTACATGTGACCCAAAGCCAGCTGGTGACCTGTGGATGGAGACAGCTAATCGGAGGATCAATCAGGAA
Source organism: Ptychadena robeensis (assembly GCA_036250615.1). Lineage (NCBI taxonomy): Eukaryota > Metazoa > Chordata > Amphibia > Anura > Ptychadenidae > Ptychadena > Ptychadena robeensis. Next base: position 149,816,699 of record CM070036.1, on the reverse strand, counting down.
CAGGGAGGCCCATCTGCAGCAGAATCCACCATACAGGAGGCTGACACAGAGGCCCGTGAGAAAGACCACCCTACATATGGGGTGAGGACCAAACACCATCTCCTGGAATTCATCTGAGGAGCTCACTAAAAGAGTTATGTGCGCCCCTGAGTATAGCAGCATTAATAATTGGTGGTCTGAGTCGGACCAAAATGTTTGATCCTGAGGTTTTTTTTATTATAAATGAGCTTTTTATTTCAGTTTGATATTTCTGTCTTTGTCTTCTGAAAATGAGCAGAATATGTAAATTTGCTTTGTTTTTATTTAATAATCGCCTCCCAACAATAAGTAATTGACTGCCGCCCGTCTGTTGGGTGAGTCTGGGCGCGGAGTCTTCTGCTGATAAATCCGTTGTTTTAATTAACTCTGCTTTCTTATCTTGCATTTAAATGAAGCATTAGAGTAGGGCGGGCTCTCCGAAAAAACGAAAAGTTCCTGCAGAACGTTGTACAGATCCATAAAAGGCCAAATTACCAAAGCTGGCCGTACGATTTCTGACCGATCGATCGTTCACAAATCGATAAATGTTTAAAGAAATTGCAGGGATCGGACATGTCTGTAATTTTCGTTGACCTATCATGAATTGAAGGACGTTATTGGAGACCTTAAGATCTGCCGATGCAGGCCTCATCCCACTTGTGTAGCCAATCTTTTGTAACATCACCAATTGATCGGGCACATAAATTGTCGATAAATTGTATCCCGCAAGTCCCGATTGATTAACAAATCGATCTCTGGGAAATCTAAGCGTCTAAAACTCACCTAAAGCGCACCTAAACTCAAAAATAAAAAAATACCCCAAAAATTTTAGTAAATTTTTACCTCTAAACTGTCCCAATAGTTTAAAGTTGTTCAAAAACCTAAAAAAAATTTAGGCTATCCTGCTGACGTCTGTGGGAGCCGCCATTTTAGATTCAGTGTTAGCTTTCAGGCTTGTATGAGTTAAGGCTGCAATAATGCTGGCGGCCACCGGGGGCCGCCAGATACAATGTGTGTCAATGGACACAAAGTGAAAGCAGGAAAAAAAAATCAACGTTTATAGCTGCTGAAGCAATGTCGAAAGCCTGACAGTGTGAGAAGCTCGGCACCGCGGCGAAAAGGAGATCGAGGGAAGAACTATACAGATTTCTCCACACAGGTAACGATTTTTTATTTTCATATTGCTTCAATAATGTTGGGTTGGCTAGCTAGGGGGAAAAGTTTGTCTGGTGGGTCTAGGTGCGCTTAAAGGGACCATCTGAGCAGACCGGCGCTGGGTCACTTCAAAGCAGAACTGGACTGATAAGGAAACTATCCTGTACCAGAGTTCATTTGTCTTTAGGTTTGGGGGTTATTAGTACTATTTTGTTGTACTAGTGCAGTCACACAAACTGAGTCAGGCGCTGTCCCCTTTAACTCTATGTCCCATGAGGCTCTGGGGTCTGAGGGGTATAAAGCTGAGTCCTAGGAAGGGGAGGGGCATTCCAGAGAAGCAGGTGCTGATGAGACAACAGCAACTGGGCTAGAGAGCTGTCTTCAGGCTTGCCGTTCTTCACCATATATATTAGCGTGCAGGCAGCCGGTGGACCCAATAGCACGTATTCCCTGGATAAGACCCAGCTGCTTGCCGTACGGACCTGGGTGGGATCATCCCAGATACCCAATACAAGTGGAGTGGTGCGACCAGTGGACACTGAGCACAGACTGGTGGTGTTACAAAGTGCCCTATTCCCCTGTGGACAACCTCAGGGGACTCTGCTACCTCCAGTGGTGTGCAAGTACCAATTACCCCTGTTTCTAAAGAGGACCTGTCCCAAACAAGGGCTGAACTGTTCTAGTTTGTTATTGAACTCGTCCCCTTTTCCTGGACTATTCCTGAGTTTAACCTCCTAGGCATTACGCATGTGGTGCGCAACGGGCGATAGCGGTGAGGCATATAATATTCCGTCGCTATTTGTAGCCCAGGCATCGCCTGTGAATTGTGCTGGGAAAAGGGGATGCCCTCCATTTACATTGAGGTCTATGGCCCATTTTGCGCCACCGGTGACGCGATCGGCGTCTATGATGATCCGGAGAATTGTCGTGGGAATCTGGTGGACAGGTAAGTTTCCCCACAGTTAACTAAGGGAGAATACCAAGGAGGTTGATCCTTGACCCTGGTTGATCCTTGACCCTGGACACCAGCATACTATAATACTATATAATACTAGAACTCACTAGTCCTGAGAGTTGGTGGCTGCATTTGTTAAAATCTTTAATTGAAAGGTTTCCATGGCCAACACAACGATATCTCCTGTGTGTCGTGTCTAATTCATGAAATATGTATGATTCAAGAAGTTGACATTTGAAAGGTCAAAGTTCAGATTGTTTCTCCGAGTGTTTGTGCTGCTGATCGTAGTATTGCCTCCATCATTACCTGATAATTGTTGGTTTCCAGTGTCATTAGCTTCTCTGTTGCATATTTAGGATTCTTTCATTCTGTGTACCAGAGAGGTGAATACCAGACCAACCTGCTCCTTCTACTCTGAGATCCTAAATTCATGAAATTTTTTCTGTATGGAAGTATCAGTGAGAGGAGTGATGTCCTTCAATGTTCATATCTTTAATATATATACATATACTGCAAGGGAACACTTGGAGATACATTAATGTTTAAGTGTCTATTTTTTTAAACAGTATATATATATATGCAGGGGTGCACATTTTTAGTGAGCTCCTCAGATGAGTACCAGGAGATGGTGTGTGGTACTCACCTCATATGTATGTGGTCTCCCTCTCTGTCTCCTTAACTGTCCCCTGTGTCAGCCTCCTGCATGGTAGATTCTGCTGCAGATTAGCTGTTTCCATCCACAGGTCACCAGCTGGCTTTGGGTCACATGTAACTCTCACAGTACAATACGTTTGAACCCCCAGATCTCATATCTCAGTAGTACAACCCTGAAATGCTCTGGCTTAGTAACTAACCCCTGAGACTACCTGCAGTCCAAATGTCAAACTTTCATAGTCACATTCCACACAGTGCTTTTCTCTTGTCAGCTTTAACTCTTACGTATGCCTACTCTGACTCTCATCCCCCAGATCTCCAACACCCTAAGAAGTCCCATCTTTGTTTTTGGATTATTAATTTACATTCCCAATGTCACCCCCCTAACTGCAACCTTTCATAGTTATTCATGTTTCCCTGCAGTTATCCAAGTGACATAAATTGTATACATGTAACATTTAGCTGCGGCCGCCCAGACACGGAGCAACTCCAAGTTGTTAGTACACATATGAGCTGTGTAATAATGTGTTATAATGCAGGTACGCAGAGCAAGGTTTTGGCCCCTTCTGAGTACCAGAGTACCACTTATGTGCACCCCTGTATAGCAATTTATGCTTCAGCCGAGTAACCATGACTCCTTTTTTTTTTTAACATTAACCAAACTAACTGGGCCATTGACCCTCTTTACCTCTCGATCCATAGATTTTCCTTGATGGGCACTGCCAAGTAAGCCCCCCCCCCCCCCCCACTGCTGTGACAAAGAAAGGCCAATAATAACACTAAATTGGTTAGCCCCCATAATCCACCAAAATCCAACAACTGAAAATACTAAAATACCCCTTCCTGCCCAACATCACTTGCCTTCTAACATTAACTCTCACCTTTCCACAGCCCACCCAGTCAAATAACCCTAAGCTAATATTACCCCTGGGCTTCATTTTTAGGTAAAATGATTTTTTTATCCCTGATGCCACTTTTAATAAATCAGTTTGGGTTGATCCTTAGCATTTTCTTATGCTCCTCTGCTGGGCTTCCATCTTCTAAAATGGCAAACAGGACAGAACATAGAAGACAAATATGAAAAACAGAAGTGATCAAAAGGCAGAAAAGTTTTGCTTCTGGTATTGGTTGTAGGTGTCCTTGGATGGGAAGATTGTGAGAAACAGAGCAGAGGATGGAAATGCTGAGCTCCCTTGGGTGACGTTATGCAGAGGATCAGTAAATGCTTCTTGTTGTGAAGTTTTGGAGCGATCAATCATTGTGTGAGGTGGAAGTGCCTGGAGCAAGTCAGACCTGTGTACACCCATAGTGAGCTCAGCCAGGCTCCAGTTGTCTATTACCAGCATGCTATTCATATTCATACTGATACTGATATACCTGAGAACTTATAAAGTGCTTCAAAGAATGTCCACTTGCTGGGAATGAACACATGCTGCAGGAACTGGCAGAAGCTTTGAGATTTAGGACTATACCCTATACCAGTGGTGGGCAACCGAGTTGATATGCAGGGCCACAAGTGCGGCCCTCGGCATCACTAAAGGGCCGCACATAACATCAATCCAGACCCTCATCAACATATCTCAGCAGGCGGTGGACCAGATCTCGACAGGCAGTCAAAACCACCCCCTCCTGCCCCTGGGTGCAGCGCTCATATGTTGACCTGGTTTCTGTGGTCAACATTGACAATTGTACTGATGTAGGACCACCAAAGTGGATTAGGAAAGCTGGGTCAGTGTGTGACCACTTCACAGGTTAGGTTTTGGAGACCGCATAGGGAGGACCAAGGGGGGCCGCCAAACAACAACCAAAGGGCCGCATGCGGCCCCCGGGCCTCAGGTTGGGCACCTAGGCCCTATACCATTCACAAGAGGAGGGGGGGGGAGCAAAGACAGTTCTGTAGCCGTCCCACTGCCATTCTAGCTGTTGTTATTGAGGAAGATTGGGATGTCTTAGCCCTTGCATATAGAGAGAGAAAAGAGAAATATAGTCTGTGTTTGAAAAGTTTTGCTCTTTGGTGTCACCTCTCAAGTGCGGCCCACACTCTCGCACCCACTTTGGTAACACTGGGGCTTGTAATTTGTGCTAGAATGTTGTCTCTGACCATTTTCATTTTATGCATGCCCACAATTTAAAGCAAGCAGCCGCTTTAACCTAAGGTTCTCAAGTTGTGGGATATTGAGGTGTAAAAATGTAGCGTGGGGAGTAGGAAGTCCATGGTAGGAGAAACCTGTGTGTAAGGGATTAAGTGTGATCTAATGAGATAGAGTGAAGCCTTTTAATATGACCCTGTTGTTGTGCAGAGCAGGTGTTTGTGTTTTGTTGCTGTAAAGGTCAAGAACATGCCAGAATATTCCATCTGATGTAACATGACTTGCCATGTGGGAGTGCCCAGCCTGGGGACAGGTATTAAAAGGCCAAGTTAAGGGTGGAGCTGGTTGTGGTCGCGTGAGTGACGCACTGGACACTAGCCCTTGTGGGGACGGATACCGCTAATCTGTGGGCTGGAGACAAGAGATCACATAGATGTAACCAGTGACTTTCCCTGGCTTGGCACTCCCAGTACCCTGGCCCTGGTAGGAGATACCATTGGGTTGAGTGCGGGGCTAGGAAGAGAGACACAGGCTGAGATGGCAATGGCTGCTTCCAGATGGCTGGCATGGCAATGACATGGACTGTGAAGCTGGACCCTGATATGGAGAATAAGGGTGCCAGATCTTACAAGTAATCATGTGTATGTAGTTATTGAGACATTGTGCTGCGGCCTGCATTAGGGACACTGCTACCTGAGTGATGATCTGTCACCGGGTGCAACGCTCTGCAGCTGAGGCTCAGGCAGAGGAAGAGTCTGATGGAAGATGTGTTGCTCAAGGTGGGGGCGGTTCTATCTAAAATAAAAATGGCACCTTGGAGTTAAGGTCCCCATACACACTGTGATTTACAGCCGATTTTGCGGCCGATCCATGTGGGCAGAATTCTTGATCGGCCAGGAAACCAATATGTCAGTAAATTTCCGGCCGATCCCATTACTTTGGATGGAGAACAGTGTCTCCATTCAAAGTAATGGCCGGCACACAAAGGGTGCTCGGCCGTGCGCAATGACGACAGGCAGATCTAAACGTGTGTGGGCACCTTTACTCTTTAACTGACTACCAACCACCTGTCCCAACAAAACCTGGAAAGTCTGATGCCATCCAGGACTAAACAGATACCTAAAGCCGATCCGATATCAAAGGGCCATTGATCCCTCAGCCGGCATTACTGAACACCGCAGCGCACGAGGCCTGTACGGCCAGTTGGTCAGATGCGGTCTGTGAAGCGTTACCAGTGAATGCGCCATACATGGCTATCCGCGGAAAGTTTATTTGAAGCCGCACCAGAAATATGAGTTATGAACCTCTCTTTTCACGGCGGATAATGAAGTACATACATGCATTCTGCATTCACACTTCATTACAAAGTGATATCTCATTCGCAGAAAGAAAAAGTCTGACGGCTCCAGGCAATTAAAATGCGTCGTGCTTCTGCTAAAGATCTTTGCAGGTGGAAGCTGCTGCACCAGACAAAATTAGCTCATTTTTGAAAAGTATGGCAGACGTAGGTAGAATCACTTCATTATTTCCAGGACTTTACTGCCTGGTACCTGTGATGACATTAACGCCGTCTAGCCTTTTCATAAATATGTTGCAGGCACGTCCAATATGATATATGGATGGGGTGTCATGGGCTAACTGGGGGGGTTATGAGCTTGGTGGTGGGCTCCAGGTACAGAAGTCCCCCCTGAGGTTACCATACGCCACTTACATAGTAGTGCAAGTTAATTGGGTTTTCAGGCTGTTCAGGATTTGCTTACCACTAATGTCATGCTCAGAAATATTAACCTACTGGGCGTTGCGCACATGGCGCACTTAATGTGCTCCACCGCAATTCACCCATACTTGACTCCAGAGTCACTGGTGATGGCGAAGGTGTGCTTTGAAAAAGTCATGCCTCCTCCTTACATGGAGGTCAATGGCACCGCCTACCCCCTCCCCTCCAGCGTCATAGGTGATCGGGCACAGAATCATCGGTGGGTATGCTGCTGCTCAGAATCGCAGAGGGAATTCGGCAGACAGGTGAGCTTTAGTTATCTCTGGGTGAGTTTTATCAGCTGAGAAACTCAGAGGGCAGAAAGCCCAAGATGTTAACCACCCATGACACCCATAGCAACTGCCTACCCCATCAAAGTCTATTCCCCAATCAGTTGATGGCCTATTCTTTGAGGTGGAAATATGGTGGTTTATGGGTTGGATTGGTTTATTGGTAGTGTTGAACATGAATATTTGAATTGTGGATTGTTACTGCGAATATCGGCACTTCGAGAATTCGTAAAGATCTCAAATATAGTGCTATATCTTCAAAATCTCTAATATTTATGATTTTGGGGAAAGTACCATGCATTGCGTTCGCAATATTCACAAGTGCTGATTTTCGCAATGAATTACTTTTATGCAGCTGCTATATTACATTCTGCCACTAGATGTCTCTGACAACACATTGCACTGCCAATATTCACATCTAAAAGTGCCGGTATTCGCATTACATAATAATGACAGGAGATCTGGAATTTCCCTAAAATATTTGGAGAATAATTTGGGAAATGTCGCAAATTAGAAATCTGCTTATCACTATTTTTTGGAACAGGTGTTCATCCCAATGGCTCCTTCTCCATCACATATTATCTTCCTTTTTTTTTTTTACAATGTTGGTTCTGGGGTTGGTGTTGAAAGGTGTTTTACAGTAAGAACCTTTCCTTCTCCCTGTGACCACCTTTGTGGCCCGCTCGCCCTTGGTCACACCACCTCTGCATCAGGATTGGATGACATCAGGATTGGGCAAGCATGGCATGATGTGTTCACCGGGCAGTTTTCAGTCTTTTTATATAATTGCCCCCCTAAGCACCTGTACAAGTTTGCTGGGACTCACAGACAGGAGTATGCGGTTGTTTGACTGACAACAGTTCAAAAAGTGACCTTGTAAATATACAGTAGCCTGTAGATGTGCAAACTGTATTCTGGTAGAGGCAGGGCTGCAGGCAAGGGCCCGACTACCTAGGGGGGCTTGGTGGTTCACTGCCTGGTCGGTGAAACGCTCACCACTGAACCACACGCTGCCACTTTCTTGATGAGAAACAGAAAACAATAGATAATTCTCTCCTAACATAACAGCTGCTGACATAACTTTTACGAACTTTGCCAACAGCCAATATATTGTGTCATTCCACCGCACACATACTTTGGCTTCGGCTCGATTCTCCTCCGGGGAGTCACCGGGAACACACAGAATTCCCCTCACTTCCTCCAGCTGTGAGAGCGCTGAAGTGCAACGTGGAGGTGGTCGAATTTTTCGGCTTGCTAACTTTGTGAGCTGATTGCAAAGCCCCTGAACATGGTATCAGCACCAAAATTGCTGGACAAGTAGAGAAGGGTTGGATGAAAATGTGAAAAAAAAAGTTTTGCTCTCGCACGTGTAGTTTTTGCATAAATTAAAGCGGACCTACCACCTGGGAGGTCACTCAGCATTATTAGCTGCAGCTAAGCCAATAATGCTGAGATCCTTGATTGTAGTAAACAAATCTTCTTCTGACAGCTGGAGAGAAGCTTGTCAGGAGTGCTCCCCCTCCCACTGCCTTACGTCGCGCCTAGACAGCCGAAGTGGTGTCTGGGAGATCTCTGCCAGGCAGGAAATCGTCAGCAGCAGAATCCCCCTCTTCACAAATCCCCCCTCCCCTACGAGTCCCTGCAGCTCCGATCTCCAAGTGGAGAGGGGAGGAGAGGGGGGAGGTCAGTGTGGGCGGAAGTGTGCAAATGCCAGGAGCCAAGATGCTAGCATGCCTTCTGGAGGCAAGTGAAGACAGTTTAGTGTGGGGTTTTTTTTGTGTAGCAGTTTTCCAGCATCTGAACTGCTGGCAGGTGAGTATTGTGTCTGTGTAATGTATGTCTGTTTTTTTTATTTTGAGTGTAAAACCGCTTTAAGTTCAAAGTTAAAGTCGAAATTCCGATTTTCGAAATTTTTACTTGACTTTGAACTGAATTTGTGAAAAAACTATTTGTGTTAGAGAAATTTTTTTTGGAGTATACTCCCAACCCTTCTCTACATCTCCAGCAAGTTTGGTGATGATACCATGTTCAGGGGCTTTGCAATTAACTCGAAACCGTCTAAATGGTCGAATTTTTTAAAAATAATTCGACCATCTCTAGTCCAGCGGCGTCACCAAACAGGTCTCAGCAAAGTGCACAAAGTGCCCGCACTGTCCTGGAGATTTTCAATCCCCCCCTCGTACACAGACTTCCTCCATGGTTGCTAATCAGACACTCCTCCGGGTGCTGCATTGCTCGTGGATCAGCTTCTCCACTTCCCCTACATATGCAAGTACATATCCGCACTTAAAAACCATAAGTCTATATAGTTCCATCAAAATCGCACAAGACACATTAACAAATCCCTCCAGGGATCTCCCCCTCTAACGCGTTTCACTCAAATAAGTTTTTTGAGTCGGGGGCAAATATAGAAAAGAAAGCCTGGAAATTGCAATCTTAAGCCCCCCCCCCCATACACCTTAAGATTGATCCATGCAATCTCCATTAGATCTACCAACAACTGTGTAGTATTGTGGCCTTCCTGATAGAATACATAGTGATTGGAAGGTATATATCACTGCTATGTAGTGCTGGGTCCTCCCTGATAGAATACATAGTGATTGGAAGGTATCTATCACTGCTATGTAGTGCTGGGTCCTCCCTGATAGAATACATAGTGAATGGAAGGTATCTATCACTGCTATGTAGTGCTGGGTCCTCCCTGATAGAATACATAGTGGTTGGAAGGTATACATAAGCCCCCCATACACGTCTAGATTTTCTGTTCAACCAACTTAAAAAGATAAAAAAATTTGGGTCAGGGAAATTGGTGATTGATTGTATGTTTGCCAACTGTAGTAACAGATATTTTTATACTTTTTGGGGAATTGACTGAAAGTGTAATGCATTTCAATACAACCAATTAAAGTTTACCAGCACGTCCAATCCTTTTTCAATAATTTTTTTCCCCAATTGTAATTGTTTTAGGTTGATCTAACCATGTGGGCTGCCATAGATTTTCAATCAATCAACCAAAAAAATGGATTCAATTAAGTTGATTGAATGAAAAATCTAGACGTGTATGGGGGCCTTAAGGCTGGCATACACATGCCGATAAGCGGCCGATTTTTAACCTGACCGACGGGCGTGCGCGCTTGCGCCGTCGGTCAGGTTAAAAATCGGCCGCATATCAGCATGTGCCCACATGGGGCGACAGATCCCTGTCGTCCCACAGCTCGGCCGGTCAGAGAACGGACATGTCCAATATTCTCTGGCCGATGCAAGTTGATGCCATTAGATTCAATGAAGACTGGCGTCTTCATTGAAGCCTATGGCCGGCACACAAAGGGTGCATATCGGAGTAGGTCTGTCTGACCTACTCGGGCTGTGTATGGCAGCCTTTAAACTAGTTACAGAAGATGATGAAACGGACACCTAACGATCGGCGCGGAGACAATGTTAGTCTGTGACATCATATGATTGGCATTGCTCTTCTGCCTCCAGGCCATGTGTCCCCATAGGAGCTGGTTAAACAATAAAACAGATTTCATCAGTCTTTTCTCACACATAGAAGCATCCCGGAATAGTTAAACAGACCCGGCTTTGTTCTCCGCCGTGCGTACGAAAATTCTATTTGCACAAACAATGCGCGGAGTACATACTCTTCAAACTATTGTGCTTTCCCTTTGTATGGTTTCATAGAGTCTCACAAAGGCTCAGGGGGGGGGGGGGGGGGGGGGGGGGGGGGGGGGGGGGCAACGAGGCATAACGCAGCACATCATACACCCGGGTTCAATGGCACTTGTGTGGCTAAGCACTTCTCTCCTAGTCTGTAAGTGGGAAGAGTACCAGGGCTATAGGTGCCCATACACGCAAAGATATGCGGTTGATGGACGCTTCGAGCACCGTGCGCGTTTACGGCCATCTATCTAATGTGACCACCCATGACTTTGAGAGGGATCAATCAATCCCGTTCGAAGACAGAGATATCAGACATGATCGTTAAACATGGTTGATATCCATTGTTTTGACCCTCCTGTGGTCAGGGGGTGGTCAGGGGGGGTTCAAGCGGGTGATCTAAAAACTCGGCGCACAGCGGGCCGCACCCATCAGCAGCCGCCCACCCCTGACCACGGCCATAGAGGTGAATGGCCGTAGCTCAAAACAGCATGACATGCTCGAGTATATAAAGAAAGTCAACTGCTGAGCCACAGTACCACACAGGTAAAACAGTAGCATGATCAAGAGCAGTGGTGGCCAACTGAGTTGATATGGACGGCCACAAGTGCGGCCCTCAGCATCACTAAAGGGCCGCACATAACATTTTTAATCTATTCTGACTTGTAGAAGTATTTTTTAATGAAGAAGTGACAGCAGGCAGAGCTAGAAGATATACATAGTCATATACATCGTCAAAGGTTATATGCCTCATAGATATAATAAAAGCCTTTGATGATATCTATACGGAAAATAACCTTTGATTCAAAGGTTACATGCCCCTATTCTCAGGTTATGTGCCGCAATATATATTATACAATCACCCCCCCCCCCCCCCCCCCCGTTCATTGGTGGATAGTGGGAGCAGAGGCACTCACCTGTCTGCTGATCCCCTGCCAACACTGGAGGAGAAGAGGAGAGGTGAGGGACGTTCTTCATCTGGGTCACTGATTGGCTTTTAAATACTACTATCAGGTAAGTTTATCGCCTTCCCTCCTCTTCCCACTTGGACAGGTGAGTTCCTATGCAATAACAATTAGGTTTGGGGGGCCGCAATTGAAGGACCACCGGGGCCGCCGTAGAACGCGCAAAAGGGCCACAGGTTGGGCACCTGGGATCTACAGCATGGGTCTGAAACTCTGGAGCCACATGTAGCTCTATAACCTCCTTGTTGTGGCTCCCTGGTTGCCAGCAAGCCTGCTCGCTCCCCCCGCCAGCACATATACATTGAAGGAGGAAAGCAGGTCTGAAGGAAGAGAGAGCGTTCCAGCAGCCAAGATGGATGTCTGCAGAAGCAGCTACCATACGCTCTCTTATTCTCCTCGCACCCAGCGCTGGTAATAATGCTGGGCACCTATATATGTTTACATTGCATCTGAAAAGTATTCACAGCGCATCACTTTTCCCACATTTTGTTATGTTACAGCCTTATTCCAAAATGGATTCAACTAATTTTTTTTCCTCAGAATTCTACACACAACATCCCCCATTTTATGATCTCTCCAGAGATGTTCGGATCCAGTCTGGGCTCTGGCTGGGCCACTCACAGAGTTCTCCTGAAGCCACTCCTTATACTTTGGCTGTGTGCTAAGGGTCATTGTTCTGCTGAAAGATGAACTGTCACCCCAGTCTGAGTTTAGGATCGCTCTGGAGCAGGTTTTCATCCAGGATGTCTCTGTACATTGCAGCAGTCATCTTTCCCTTTATCCTGAGTAGTATCCCAGTTCCTGCCGCTACACCACCATGCTTCACTGTAGGGATGGTATTGGTCTGGTGATGAGTGACGCCTGGTTTCCTCCAAATGTGGCGCATTGCATTCACATCACAGAGTTAATTCTTTGTCTCATCAGACTCATCAGAATCTTGTTTCTCATGATCTGAGGGTCCTTTAGGTGACGTTTGGCAAACTCCAGGCGGCTGTCATGTGCCTTTTACTAAGGAGTGGCTTCCATCTGGCCACTCTACCATACAGGCCTTATTGTTGGATTGCTGCAGATATGGCTGTCCTTCTGGAAGGTTCTCCTCTCTCCACAGAGGACCTCTAGAGCTGACAGACATAGTGACCATCGGGTTCTTGGTCACCTCCTTGACTAGAGCCCTTTTCCCCTGATCGCTCAGTTTAGATGACAGCTCTAGGAAGAGTCCTGGTGGTTCTGAACTCCTTTCACTTACGGATAATGGAGTACACTGTGCTCATTGGGACCTTCAAAGCAGCACAAATTTTTATGTAACCTTCTCCAGATTTGTGCCTCCAGACAATCCTGTCTCAGAGGTCTACAGACAATTCCTTGGTTTGTGCTCTGACATTACTGTCACCCATGGGACCATATATAGACAGGTGTGCGCCTTCCCAAATCATGTCCAATCACCTGAATTTACCACAGCTGGACTCCAATTAAGCTGCAGAAACATCTCAAGGTTAGGGGAAACAGGATGCAATTTTGAGCTTCAAGACAAAGGCTGTGAGTACTTATATACATGTGCTTTCTCAATATATTTATTTTTAATACAGGGAGTGCAGAATTATTAGGCGAGTGGAATTTTTGAGGAATAATTTTATTATTGA
>CM070036.1:149731039-149741764 GCA_036250615.1 Ptychadena robeensis | reverse complement strand
CCCCATGCTGGGTAACATTATGTGGATTGGAGCTATATCCCAGAGTATATATGAGGCTCACTCCCCATTCTGGGTAACATTATGTGGATTGGAGCTATACCCCAGAGTATATATGAGGCTCAGACCCCATGCTGGGTAACATTATGTGGATTGGAGCTATACCCCAGAGTATATGAGGCTCAGACCCCATGCTGGGTAGCATTATGTGGATTGGAGCTTTACCCCAGAGTATATATTTCCAGTAAGATCGTGTATACAGTCATTCAGAAAGCCAGTCGGATGACTAGTGAAACGTGTTCAAGAAATAAACACAGCAAGTCCAGTTGAATTAAACACTACAGATATAAAATGACCTGGATGGATGAAAACCTTCACAGACACATCAATGACAGTTAAGATGCCACAATGGTTGACCAATTGTTAATCATATAAGGTCATGAATGCTGTTACTACACTTGGCACCTCCTCTTCCCAATGAGTCATGTGGGGATGAGGGAGTTGCCTCACAACTTGTATACAACACCACATATCCAGCCATCGCTTTTTGCCTTTTAATTGACTTAGTTTGTGTGGCTAGTACTAAAAAACATCAGTACAATAAAAAAATACCTAATCTAGTCTCAGCATATCTAGATTTAACACAATTGATAACCATACAGATTATATTTGATCAAAAGTTGCAGATGGTTCTATGTGGCCAGTAGAGATGGTCCAATTTGTTTAAAAAAATTGGACCATTTTGGTGATATTGAGTTAATTGCAAAGCCCCACACCTCCCCGACCTGAACGTTGGCACAGAGACCTCCACAACCTGGACCACTCTGCATTCTCTGACTCCTTATCTTCACTTGCCTCCACTATCTCTAATCTCACATCCCCTGACCAAGCTGCCTCTCACTATAATCTCACCCTTCAATCTGTCCTAAATAAACTTGCTCCTGCTACCCTCCGCTCTCCCCGCCCCACCAACCCCCGTCCCTGGCACGGTAAGCATACTCGCGGCCTACAACGAGACGCTCGCAGGGCAGAGCGCAAATGGAGAAAGTCTGGCCAGAACAGCGACTTTCTCTTCTACAAGGCCAAACTTCAGCAATTCAATGCTGAGCTTACTGCTGCCAAACAAACCTACTTCTCCTCACTCATATCCTCACAAGCACCCAACCCTCACTGCCTTTTCTCCGCCTTCAACTCTCTCCTCAATCCTACACCTCCTCCTCCCACTGCCACCTTCTTTGCCCAAGACCTGGCCACATAAAAGACCCCCGTATAGCCATCCGGCCAGGTGACTATTGTTTGGCAGGTTTTTAAAGAACGTCCATAGTTTCTCTGCTGTTATGGGAGCATTAAGTCGGTGATCTGTTCATCTGTCCAGGGGGGTATTGGGGTGGAGTCTAGGAACATCCCTGTTCCGAGACACTCAACCCGTCCCGGGTCATCATATAGGTTAGTAATAATAGGTAGCGAGTATAGCTTAATATCTTGCGGCGTCAGTCCTTTACAGGTCCCCAGCGTCAATTCTCACCCCAACACCGGAATAGTGGAGCTGGGAAACGTAGTTTTGATCACTTTGGCTACACTTTCCGCTTTATTGCCGTTTGATGATACAATCAGTCCCTAATAGGACAGTTTCTTCATCGCTCCGTTCTGCATCACCAGTGATCGAACACTGCCTTCGCTTCCATAGATAGTTCTACAACTTTCGGGGGTCAGCTAACAACTGCAGGTGACTATCTGAACTGTACCAGGCTCAAATACCTACGCTCATCTCTTTCCGTTTGCGGGCCATAAAAGCTAAATCTCGCCCCTGATACATGCTTAGAAGGCCTCCCAGTACAGCACCCCGTCTGGGCATGTCCTCGTTTGGTCCATATATCCAATTATGCTGCTATTGCGTCGGAAAGTCCGATCTTTACTAAACCCAGAAGGATAGCGCCCAAAGAGGTCAACACTCCGCCCCCAATTGTAACTGATGGGGGCGTGGTCCGATATACCTAAGTCCTGTGGAAATGATTGATGCGGGGAGCAACGCGTCGAGACTAATAAATAATCTATTTGGACAATGCCACATGGCCTGAGCAACATGCTATCTGGCAAGTCCGTTGGGGCTCATCCGCCACAGGGCACGTCTGAATCCTCTGAGTCGCTAAAGTCCTAACGAGTCGTGTAGGGGCTAGTCCTTCGTGCACGTCGACCCTTCAACCGGAGACCTGTCCTCCCCGAGGTCCATCCCCTCATTAAAGTCGCCACCATACAATTGTGATGCCATTGTCATCCAAGCGTAGTACTTTCTGCGTCAGCTGCGTAAGGAACGGCGTTGCTGAAGCATTAGGAGCAATCGTATCGTAATCCCCTCGTCCCGCGTACCTCTGAGCATTCCTTTTTTTCCACAAGAAGGAAAACACATCCCCACCCCCTCACCCCCGAAATCATACGAGAAGCCCCTGGATAAGTATCCCCAGATACCTCTGCGGAATCAGCTGCCCCAAGTGCACTACCGTCGACGATGTCCTTGTGATCAGAGCCTCAATAGGGCGCAGTATAGCTCAAATACAACAAAAACGTAAACCGGAAAAATATTCTGGCAGTGTGCCAAGCACTTGCAAACTGCGGCGTCCTGAAGGAGTAGGCCCTCCGTCAGCGGTTCCTCTGCGTCTTGCTCCTTTTTAGAGGTCCCTGCTTCCCCTTTTGGTTGGAGTGTCCGATTTCACTCTAGATATCTTTGGCGATGCATAGGACCGATCCGTTTCTTGAACCGGAGTAAACACTTCTCAGCCGTTTTAGCCGGTGGGGGGAGATTCCTGAACCTGGCGTTGGCAATACACACTCTTGCCTCCTCCGCGTACGGAAGGTATATTTCTTGCACTCCATGCCCCTCACTCTCAAAAGGCCGGGTAGGCCAGAATAAATTTAATCTGCTTTCGCTAGAGAGCCGAGCAAGGCTTATGCCTTCCCCCCCCCCCCTCTTGAGACCACCTCGACGGAGTAAATCACGGAAAATAGCACAGGCGGGCGTCGCCCATACTGCGTCCCCTTAGTTCCTCTGTATGTCTTCTAATTTGCTGTCGCATAGTCTACGAGTTGACCAAACTGTGAGTGGCATCGTCTTCGAGGGTCAAGTTGCCACCTGTGGGCTCTCTCCACTTTAAACACCTCCGCTAAAACCCAGCATGCCGGTATTCCCACGGCACATAGTCCATGAAGGGATCCGGTTTCCGTTTCTGGCACCCCAATGACCCCTCCACCGTTATTCTCTGGACCTGTATTTCCAGGTCATCTAGTTTAATCGTTTCCCACACTAGAGTTTTGTCAAGTCCGATTTTGGCGCCACATATTGATCCTCACAGAGAGAGTCGTGCTCATGCTCGTCTTGGTAGATACTACTGCTTTCATCTCTTGGTGTGAGGGAGAGCAGGCCTTGTCACTCCACGCTTTATCTATGGCCGTATGTATGTGGTGTCAGTATCGCGGCTAATGCTTTCGCCATGCTTGTAGTCGGCGTCCCAGGTTTTCCTACCCCAATCTGAGCCATCTGACGAGGCCCTCCATATCCTGTGTGCGGTTCCGCACGTCCGCCGTTTCACAGCCACGAGAGATGTTTACGCGCGCTTTGTCTGCTCCGGTTTTGGAGCCGACCGCTGCCGCGACGAAAACGATCCATACAACCCTCCCCCGCAGAGATTTTATCTATGGCCGTATGTACTGTGGGTGTCAGTATCCGGCGGCTACTAGCTTTCCCATGCTGGTATCTGCGTCCTCAGTTTTTCCTACCTCACATCTGAGCCATCCTGACCGAGGCATCCTCCACTAGTCCCTTGTGCGCGTCCCGGCCTGGCCCCCTTTCAACACACAGCCACCAGAGATTTTACCGCGCACTTTGGTTCTGCCCGGGGTTTGGACGCCGACCGCTGCCCTCTGAAGAACACGATCCATACCCCCTCCCCCCCCGCAGAGAGTTTTATCTATGGCCGTAGTACTGTGGGTGTCATATCCGCGGCTACTGCTTTCGCCAGCTTGGGTAGTCTGCGTCCTCATTTGTTCCGACCTCGCATCTGAGCCATCTGACGAGGCATCCTCCATAGTCCTTGTGCGCGTCCCGCACTAGTCCCGCCGTTTTCACACCCCAGAATGTTTACCGCCGCTTTGGTTCTGGCTGCTCCGGTTTGACGCCGACCGCTGCCCCGCTGCCGCGAAGAAACCGATCCATACACCCGCCCCCCAAGAGAGTTTTTTTCTATGGCCGTATGTAATTGGGTGGTCAGTATCGCGAGCTACTGCTTTCGCCATGCGTTGGTAGTCTCGTCCCCTCAGTTTTTCCTACCTCCATCTGACCATCTGACGAGGCATCCCTGCCATATCCTTGTGCCTCCCGGCACTGTCCCGCCGTTTCACAGCCACCAAGATGTTTACGCAGCGCTTTGGTTCTGCTCGGGTTTGGACGCCGACCGCTCCGCTGAAGAAAACATCCATACAAAAAACCCTACCCCCACCCCGCCCACGAGTTTGTGGTCACCTGTCGGTCGGGTTTTGGGGGATTATCCGGGATTTACACGCAGACTTTCATCAGGGTGCGAGCCCGTAGAAGACTATCTCCACATAAGGTGCCGGCCCGAAGCCTCAGCCCTGTTTTAAGTGGGAATTGATTGATCCCGCTCGAAAACAAGATGGCCACATATCCATATGGCCCAGATCAATGCCGTGAGCGCGCAATGGTTGCTCAAAGTGGCCATGATCTACCCATATCTATAGTGTGTCCCTGACTGCTGGCCATAGTCCCAGATGGAGGGACTATTCAGGGAGGGAAGTACTTCCACAAGCAATATTGTCCTGTTCAAACTTGGCACCCGTTGCTTGGACTAAGTTAACCCAGAGTATATATGAGGCTCAGACCCCTGCTGGTAACATTCTTGATCGGAGCATACCCCAGAGTATATATGAGGCTCAGCCCCCATGCTGGGTAAGATATTGGTTGGAGCATACCCCAATATATATGAGGCCGACCCCATCGTGGGTAACACATTATGTGGATTGGAGCGATACCTAAGTATATATGAGGCTCGACCCCATGCTGGGTAACTTATGGTGGATGGAGTATACACAGAGTCTTATGAGGCTCAGAACCCCAGGCTGGTAACATTATGTGGATTGGCCTAAACGCCAAGTATATATATGCTCAACCCACATGCTGTAAGATTATGTGGATGGAGCTATACCCAGAGTTATATGAGGCCAACCCCATGCTGGTAACACATTATGTGGATGTAGCTATACCCAGAGTTATATGAGGCTCAGACCCCATGCTGGGTAACATTATGTTGATTGTGAGCTATACCCAGAGTATATATGAGGCTCAGACCCCATGCTGGGTAAGAATTAGTGGATTGAGCTATACCCAAGTATTATGAGGCCTCAGACCCCCTGCTGGTAACACTATTACGTGGATTGGAGCTATACCCACCCGAGAGTATATATGAGGCTCGACCCATTCTGGGTACATTATGTTTATTGGGGGAGATTATAACCCAGAGTATAAATATGAGGCCTCAGAGACCCCCATGCTGGGTACATTATGTGATTGGAGCTATACGCCAGAGTAATAGCCTATAGGGCTCAGACCCCATGCTGGTAAGATATGTGTATTGGAGCTATCACCCCAGATATATATGAGGCTCAACCCCCTGCTGGGTAACACATTATGTGGATTGGAGCTATACCCTGAGTAATAATAGTCGCGGACCCCATGCTGGTAACATTATGTGGCTTGACATCGCCAGAGTATATTTTATGAGGCGCCAAACCCATGCTGGGTAAGATTAAATGTGATTGGAGCTATAACCCCAGAGTATATATTAGGCTCAGACCCCATGCTTAGGTAACACATTATGTGGATTGGATCTATACCCTAGAGTATATGAGGCTCGGACCCCATGCTGTACATTATGTGGATTTGAGTTATAAAACCCCAGCGTATATATGAGGCTCAGACCCCATGGGCTGGGTAACATTATGTGGATTGGAGTTTATACCTCAGAATATATGTGAGGCTCAGACCCCATGCTGGGTACATTATGTGGATTTGGAGCTATAAACCCCAGAGTATATATGAGGCTCCGACCCATGCTGTGTAGATTTATGTTGATTGGAGTTATACCTCAGAGTTTATATGAAGGCTCAGACTCCCCATCTAGGTAACATTATGTGGATTGGAGCGATACCCAGAGTATATGAGGCTCATAAACCCCATGTGGGTAAGAATTATGGTGGATTGGAGTCTATAACCCCAGAGTATTATGAGGCTCAGAAACCCATGCTGTGTAACATATTGGATTGGAGCATACAAAGTAGAAACCCCTAAGAGTATATATGAGGCTCAGACCCCATGGCTGGGTACATTATGTGGATTGGAGCTATAAGCCCCCCCCCCCCTAAGTATAATGAGGCTCGGACCCCATCTGGGTAAGATTATGTGGATTGGAGCTTAATCCAAGTATATATGAGGCTCAGACCCCATGCTGGGTAACATTATGTGGATTGGAGCTATAAACCACCAGAGTATATCTAGGCCTTCAGACCCCATGCTGGGTAACATATGTGATTGGGAGCTAGTACCCCCAGATTATATATGAGGCCTCAGACCCCATGCTGGGTAACATTATGGGGATTTGGATCTATAATCCCAGAGTTATATGAGGCTCAGACCCCCATGCTGGTAACATTACTGTGGATGGAGCTATATCACATAGTCATAAGAGGCTCACTCCCATTTGGTACCCTTCTGAGGATTGGAGCTATCCCCCAGAGTAATATATGAGCTCAAACCCCCAAAAAAAAATGCGGGTAAACATTATGTGGATTGAGCTATACGCAGAGTATAGATGAGGCGCAGACCCATGCTGGTAAGATTATGGGCATTGGAGCTCTCCCCCGAGTTATATGAAGGTCAGACCCATGCTGGGTAACACTTATGTGGATTGGAGCTATACCCTAGAGTAGATTGAGGCTCGGAACCCCCATTCCTGGGTAAACATTATGTGGTGGATCATACCCAGAGTATATATGATGCTCAGACACCATGCTGGGTAAACACAGTATGTGGATTGGAGCTATACCCTCGAGATATATGAGGCTCGTACCCCATTCTGGGTAACATTTTGATGTGGATTTGGATTATACCCCAGCGTAATATTAGGCTCAGAAGACCCATGCTGGGTAACCTATATGTTGGAATTGAGCTAACCTCAGAGTATATATGAGGCTCAGACCCCATGCTGGGTACATTATGTGGATTGGAGCTAATACCCCAGAGTATATATGAGGCTTAGACCCCCATCTGGTAAGTATTAGTGATTGGAGCATACCCATAGGGATATATGAGGGCAGACCCCATGCTGGGTAACATTATGTGTATTGAAGCTATACCCTAGAGTATACATTTTCTCGGACCCATTCTGGGTAAAGATTATGTGGATTGGATCTATATCCCAGAAGTATATAATGAGGCCTCAGACCCCATTCTGGTGTAACATTATGTGGATTGGAGCTATACCCCAGAGTATATATGAGGCTCATACCCCATCTGGGTAACATTATTTGGATTGGAAGCTTACCCCAGAGTATATATGAGGCTCACCCCATGCCTGGGTAAGATTATTTGGATTGGAGCTATACCCCAGAGTATATATGAGACTCAAACCCCATGCTGGGTAACTTAATGTGGATGGAGCTATATCCCAGAGTATATAGGATGCTCAGACCCCATGCTGGGTACATTATGGGGATTGGAGCTATATCCCAAAGTATATAAGAAGGCTCACTCCCATTCTGGGTAACAATTATGTGGATTGGAGCTATACCGCCAGAGTATATATGAGGCTCAGACCCCATGCTGGGTAACATTATGTGGATTGGAGAGCTATAACCCCAGAGTATATATAGGCTCAGACCCCCTCTGGGTAAGAGTATGTGATTGGAGTTATACCTCAGAGTTTTATATGAGGCTCAGACCCCATGCTGGGTAACATTAGTGGATTGGAGCTGATACCCCAGATTATATTGAGGCTGCCGACCCCATGCTGGGGTAGATTAATTGGATTGGAGCTATACCCTAGATTATATAAATTAGGCTCAGACTCAGACCCATGCTGGGTAACATTATGTGGATTGGAGCCTATACCCCTAAGTAATATTAGCTCGGACCCCATTTGGGCTGGGTAAGATTATGTGATTGGAGCTATACCCAGAGTATATATTAGGCTCACCCCATGCTGGGTAACATTATGTGGATTGGAGCGATACCACCACCCAGTTATATATGGAGGCTCAACCCCATGCTGGGAAGATTATGTGGATTGGGAGCTATAATAACCCCAGAGTATATACTAGGCTCAGACCCATGCTGGGTAATATTATGTGGATTGGAAGCTATACCCAGCGTATATTGATGCGCTCAGACCCCATGGCTGGTAAACATTATGTTGGATTGGAGCTATAATCCCAGATATATTGAGGCTCAGACCCCATGGCTGGGGGGAACATTATGTGGAATTGTAGCTATATCCCAGAAGTATATATGCGGCTCCCGTCCCCCCATCTGTGTTAACTTATGTGATTGGAGCTATCCCCAGAGTATATGAGCCCATAACCCCATGCTTTGTTACATTATGTGGTATGGAGCTATACGCCAGAGTATATATGAGGCGCAGACCCCATGCTGGGTAAGATTACTGTGTATTTGAGCTATAACCCCAGAGTATATATGAGGCTCAGAACCCCTGCGGGTAACACATTATGTGGATTGAAGCTTATAACCCTAGAGTAATATATGGGCTCGACCCCATGCTTGGTAACATTATGTGGATGGAGCTCTATCTTCAGAGTATATATGAGGCTCAGACCCCATGCTGGGTACCACAATTATTGATTGGGAGCTATACCCACCTATAGTCTATATATGAGGCTCGTCGGCCCATCTGGTTAAGATTATGTGGATTGGAGCTATAACCAGAGTATATATGGAGGCTCAGACCCCATTGCTGGGTAAGGATTATGTGGATGGGAGCTATCCCCCAGAGTATATATGAGGCTCAGACCCCCTGCTGGGTAACATTATTGGGTTGGAGCTATATCCAGCGTATTTGTAAGGCTCAGACCCCAGAACATAGCTAAACACCAAAAATGTCGGGTCAAATGGGAGTAAAATCCCAGTGATCTCCCTCACTAAGTGCAGCACTGAACGCAACATCTTTGCTATCTGCGGACAGCTCCATAGACAGTGTAGCAGAGTAGGCCCTCGGAGGGTACACTTGGGACATTCCGATGTCCATTGCCTATTACCAGATGGTAGGACGACTACTGTTCCGGGAGGTTTGTAAGCCCTGTGCATAATTCTGAATTGTGTTTCCCTCCATCCCTCCGCAGTCGTGCACCTTCTAATGGTGGCATATTCCGCCGAGATGCCTTTGTCCACATCCCAACCTGGGAACTCTTTGTCCCATGTCGTGATCTTCTGGGAGGAGGCAGTGGTAGATATGTCGATACGCATTGCTCTATAGATGTCCGCCAGTCTATGTCCAGCCACCTTGATTAAGTCATCAAAAGGTGTCGGGCTGTGGAACAGAGCCAGATTATTTGTGAGGGATTTACAGAATGTCACCACCTGGAAATAGAATAGTCGGTGTGCTTCCGCCACATCGAGCTGGGGGTGCTCTTGCAATTCTCGTAAGGACTTTATTGTATGGGATCTTGGGTTAATGAAGTCACTCAGGTTTGTGAGACCCTTGGCTTTCCATCTGTGGAAAATTTGTGCTGTTGCACCTGCAGGGAACATTGGGTGGCCAATTATGGGTATGTGACGCGATATTTGGTGTGGCTGCCTGTACAATTTCCTCACCTCACGAAAAGTCACTATAGTGTCACGTAGAATCACATTCGTCTTGAGGGGTGGCGGTATCTTGGCTATGGGACAATGTAACAAGGCCTGCAAGGTCCAAGGACCTGCCATATCTCTCTCCAAGTCAATATTGGAGTGAAATGATGTCCCTTGTAACCAATCTAGGGCGTGACAT
Source organism: Ptychadena robeensis (assembly GCA_036250615.1). Classification (NCBI taxonomy): domain Eukaryota; kingdom Metazoa; phylum Chordata; class Amphibia; order Anura; family Ptychadenidae; genus Ptychadena; species Ptychadena robeensis. The sequence continues at coordinate 149,731,703 of CM070036.1, read as the reverse complement.
AGTAGACACGCCAAATTGTACTTTCGGATGTCTGAAAATAATACACCCCCCGCCCCCTTGTCCCGGTATAATTTCTTGAGCGATATCCGAGCTCGCTTACCCCGCCATATAAACTTGATCATAGCCCTATTCAACGCATCCACATCGATGTGTTTCAGTAATAGAGGTATTGTCTGCATAGGGTACAAGAGCCTTGCAAAGGACACCATCTCTATCAGGCTGAAGCACCCGAACAAGGATAGCGGGAGATTACGGCAGGTTTCGAGTTCAGCGATAATTTTATGAATCAAGGGGGTAAAGTTCAATTGGTAAATCGAGGATACATTGCGCCCTATTTTTATCCCCAAATATGTGATGAAATGTTTGGCCACTGCGAAGGGGGTGGATTGAAGCCACTGTTCCCTCCTTACAGGGGACAACAAGAGCAATTCGCTCTTTGCTTTATTTTCTTTAAAACCTGAAACCCCCTCAAAGACCACCAGCGCTTCTTCTAGTATGGGTAGATCATGTGCCGGATCAGCCATATAGAAAAGTACGTCATCGGCAAAGAGCGCTGAACGAATGGTTGAATTCCCCACATTGATCCCTTTTAAGGGCTCCCTTTCTTCTATTCTGCGTAGAAATGGTTCCAGGGCAATGTTGAATAATAATGGGGAGAGTGGGC
>CM070036.1:149670002-149682919 GCA_036250615.1 Ptychadena robeensis | reverse complement strand
TGCAAGGCCTGGCGGGCCGGATTTGGCCCGCGGGCCTTGTGTTTGACATGTCTGGTGTAGGGGGTGGATCACACAACGTTGTGCCCTTAGAGAGAAGGGAAAGGAGAGAACTGCAGCCTACTGGCTCTCTGGATTGTCAGATCTCTTCTCCCTCAGCCAAATGCACACAGTGCCCCCACCTTCCCCTGGCACTGCCAGCAAATCAGAAATGTGTGTATATGATGCATGTTTCTGCATGAGTGCTGGGTGTGTATGTGTGTTTATATTTTATGAATGTATGATGCATGCGTGTGTAAAAATAGTGAGGTTTGTAACATAAATGTAACATTTAGCTGCGGCCGCCCAGACACGGAGCCCCTTCAAGTTGTTAGTACACATATGAGCTGTGTAACAATATAACAATAATGTCGGTACGCAGGGCTAGGTTTTGACCCCTATTGAGTACCAGAGTACCACTTATGTGCACCCCTGGGTATATGTGTCCACCTTATAACAAGTGTTAGGATGGGGACGCTGGTCCCCATCCAAAGTAATGGCATGGCTCTAAGAGATTATGGACTTCCCAGCCTTATTTCCCGGCCTTATTTCCCGTCCGAATCCAGCTTTTAAGCATTAGATTTGTGGCCGATTTGACAGCAGATCGAACTTATTTGCTGTGCTGTACCTAGATAAAGGACAAGTTGCACTATACTGTTCCTGATTCACCACCCGACACCTGTCCATTACAGTTGTACTTGGCCCTGGCATATGTCGGCTTCTGCGCTCCATTTAGTATCACCACAACGCACTGCGACAAAGCAATCAACGCCATATTTCTCGATGAATTAATTGTGTGACCTTCCAGCCTTTTCACGGCTGTCGTCGCCTGAGTCTGTAAACACGGTTCAAAGTCTCTGAAAAATAAAATGAAGCCGCCGGCTTTTGTCTGGTCACAACAAATGATTGCGCCTAACCTTTCCGTGCCGCGACAGTCCACACAACACGTCAAAGGCTTCAGAATACAAAAAAAAACATATTATGGATGGGGACAGCAAATGTTATTTTGATATTCAATTTATACAAATGTCAGACTCAAAAGGAGTTATTTTGGATAAATAAAAGTATTTATGCAAATCGCGGTTCCGCCACAAACTGTAGCGTCTGGGAGAATAAAAATGTCAAATCTGAGACTAAACAACCTAAAGTACATAATTGTTTTCTTAAATGGCATCTGTGGGGAAGTTGCAGTAAAGATCGGTTACCTGGAAGGAAATCTCAACGTCAATTTTAATTTAAATGCTGAAATAATTATTATTTAAGTATGGGAAGTTCTTGCCTAGGGCCCCCTGTCACCTGTAGGGGAGGGGTGGATTTTATTGGTAGAGCTGTCAACATGGGGGGGGGGGGGTTGGTTGCGTTTCCTCTTTGTCTTCTCTTTCCCCCTCCAGCACACACACACACCACCAACCTGGGGCCCTAGGTGCTTGCATATACGGCATATCAGGTAAAAGGCCCTGTGTATCATTATCTGTAATCAAGCATGACCTTGGTAGTAGAGATGGTCGAATTTTTTTTCCAAAATTCGTCCATTTAGACGATTTCGAATTAATTGCAAAGCCCCTGAACATGGTATCATCACCAAGTCAAAATTTCGAAAAATGGAATTTCGACTTTAAATTTGAACTAAATTTATTCAAAAACTATTAGTGTTAGAGACATACTTTTTTCTTTCAAATGTTCCCCCAACCCTTCTCTACATCTCCAGCAAGTGATGATACCATGTTCAGGGGCTTTGCAATCAGCTCACAAATTTAGCAAGTCGAAAAATTCGACCATCTCTACTTGGTAGTACCATGGCCCATAAGCTTCACACCTTCCACGCAAAACCCCAGCCCTATGTTTACCAAATATTGGACCAGGCACACGATTTGGAATTCGGAGCTCCTTTTAATAACAATATTTTAATAAAACCTTAAATAACATAGAAGAAATGTCTCAACAATGAAACACCCTTCACATACAAGGTTGTCAGTATTTGAAGGTTCTTACCACTACTGGTAGGTGTGCCATGATTTGAACCATATTAGCCCACAGCCGCAACATCACTGATTCAAGTGAGCCAAGCCACTGCATCCCCATTAACACTCCACATATACAGTGGTCATGCTTTGTTGACCCAATTAACCATAGGACGCCACCCTGAAGGATCTTACCATCACTGATAGGTGTGCCATGACTCGAACCATATTAGCCCCCAGCCGCAACATCACTGACTCAAGTAGGCCAAGTCACCGCATCCCCATAAACGCTCCACATATACATTTGTCACACTTTGTTGACCCAACTGACTATAGAACGCCGCCCAAACATGGGTCTTGCAACCAATTTAGGACCAATGACACTGTCCACCATTAAACACCATGATGACTATGCCCTCATCAACAGAATGGGTACAAACGGTTGAGAGGGTGGAAACTTTCCTCTGTCTGATTAAAACCTCCCCCCTGCCTTAACCAATGGCCCAGTCACATCCAGTCAGACCACCCTTGGGTCCCACCTATCTTTAGCTTCACTGCCCAATCAGGTGGTACCCACTTTTCCATAATATTGTTATTATTTTAACCCATTCGTTCTTTGAAACCCGCGCTTTCTGCCCCCTTCACACCCCTGACATGCAGGCCCTATGCTTAACCTTCAGCTCCGACCCTTTCTTGAAGCTTTGTCTATGTGTAGGAACTTCCTGCTTAATTACCGCAAAAAAATTTACTTTCCCGGCAAAACGGGATGGTTGACATGTATGGTGAGTGCGCGCGCGCCGGTCGATCTCTGGTAATCGCCATGTTAATGCTAGCCATACACCTTTAGATTTTTGCAAGATCGACCATCTTTTAAGATGTTCGATATTTTGAATTTTGATCGTATCTATATCGAAAGTGTACACTCAATTTTCACTCAACCAAACATGGTGTCAAATGTAAACACGATCCTATGCACTCGAACAAACTGTTGTACGATTTTTATTTTGTTCGGAAGTGCTGTGGTATAGGGGTGTAGTCGAAACCACATAATACCAACGAACATGATTCAAACGAACGTGTGCTCAATTCAACTCTACACATTAAGTAGCTTAACCTCCCTAGCGTTTGAGAGAAACCCAGTTTGTTCACTGTTTGGGTTTGTCCCATATGCTGGAGGAGCGGGGATTGGGCAAACCCGAAATTGCCCCCCAGCATTTCCAGGGTTCTGCACCCTCCTGCATTACATCCCAAAGATGCCGAAGGGGTGGGGTGCACTGTAGACCTCCATGTCAATAGAAGGGCATCGGGCTCCCAGCACACGACGCCTGCATCATTGATGATGCCAGCCCCCTGGACAGAAGCAGGACGATGGCACTCCCGGAATCTCCCATACCGGTGCGGTACCGGCAGAATGCTAAGGAGGCTAATGCAAATTGTTAAGTTTAAACAAAAAATTATCAAATGACATTACGACATGTTCCATATACTTTCGATGTTTAACAGATTAATCAAAATTTACCAACATGTTTGAACACCTTACGTTCGTTTAGTTCTTGATTCTCGCTTGATCGTAGTTTTACACCGATTACAACGAAAATATTAAACCGTGTATGGCCACCTTAACCCCCCTGACGTTTCAGTATAGCACTGGACAGCCTGGGTCTGTCCGGTGGAGATCGGAGCCCCGGCAGTGCAAACTTACCGATCTACGCAGCTCTGGTGGCTCTGATCTGCTGAGGAGGCTTCTGCACAGATGCCGATCCAGGCCCATTACACCAGGGGAGAGAGGGTGCCAAAGGGAATTGTACTAGACACAGTGATAACTATATCCAATACAATTCAAAGTAAAAAAAAAAAAGAACACAAAACACATTTCCAATTAAAATAAAGTTTTATTATAACCAAAATATAAACATACATACATACTGTTTTGAAATCTATCATATATAAGAAGTATTTTATCATTCAAATTATGGCCGCCTCAGAGCTGTGGGAAGGGCCGGTAGGGCCCATGGAAAACTTCAGGAGTGGCGGTCTGTATTACAGGAAACTCTTGGAGTTGTTTCAAGCTTGATAACTGCCCTCATCTGAATGTCATACACAAAGGACATCAACACTGCTGCAGATGGACCTCCCTGTTCCTGATTGATCCTCCGATTAGCTGTCTCCATCCACAGGTCACCAGCTGGCTTTGGGTCACATGTAACTCTCACAGTACAACACCGTTTGAACCCCCAGATCTCATACCTCAGTAGTACAACCCTGACATTTTCTGGGTTAGTTACTAACCCCTGAGACTACCTGCAGTCCAAATATCATCCTTTCATAGTCATGTTCCAGCTGTCACACAGTGTTTTTCTCTTGTCAGCTTTTACCCTTACATATACCTACTCTGACTTTCACCCCCCAGATCTCCAACACCCTTAGAAGTCCAATCTTTTTTTGGATTATTAATTTACATTCCCAATGTCACCCCCCTAACTGCAACCTTTCATAGTTATTCATATTTTCCTGCAGTTATTCAAGTGACATAAATTGTTTACATGTAACATTTAGCTGCGGCCGCCCAGACACGGAGCGCCTCCAGGTTGTTAGTACACATATGAGCTGTGTAACAATAATGCAGGTACGCAGAGCTAGGTTTTGGCCCCTTTTGAGTACCAGAGTACCACTTATGTGCACCCCTGAGTATATGCATACCTCTTGTATTTAAATATTATTGGTTAAGCTCAGAGCTCAGCTTTATGATGTTTTTATCCTCAGGTTTACATACCATCCAAATACTGGGGTAATAGTTCAGGGTCAGTGAGATAAAACTCCTTGTTCTTTATTGATGTGCTCGGTGGACTGACCCCTATGGTCCATTTCTTTCTTTACCGATAAGGTGACTATGCGTGTTCATTATCATACTTATTACTTGTTTTTTCAGAATCCCGCCAGTCCCTTCTCCAGCCGAACATTCCACTGCATCCTCAGATGATCTGACAGGAGGACTGAACGACGCTTGGCAGCTTGGAAGGGAACTCGCACACCATTAATCCGATCCTTGAAACCACAGCGCAGGTCTGCCATGAGAAATAACCGTCTGGACCATCTGCTTAGACTCATCTGGTGCCAGCGTGAATGGGCAAGATGGATGGAATATGTATTTAATGACTACATGGGAAGCCCGCTATGGAGGCGACTGATCATCGCTCAGCTGGTTTACAACAAATCTGGGCGAATATGTAAAATACTGTGCAATTTACTTAAAGTTATGGAATCCATTTCAGTTCAGCGCCCCAAGAAACTGGAGGGATGACTTTTTCCACAAACCAGCTAAAGTTAGGAGGCATATGGGCCAATTTGGACCAACTAGGTCTTTTTGAGAATCTCACCCCTCTTCTATAGTAGAGAGCTTTGCTACATATTGGACCCTTTTGGGTTTAACCCTTCTGGAACTCATTTATAACTGCATCATGCACTGCAAATACACCTCATTGTATGGACAGGGTAACCTATATTTCCCTCCGTTCAGTGGCCCAAGAAACTGCTGGGATGACTTTTTCCACACACCAACTAAAATTTGAATGAGATCTCCAAATTAGGTAACACAAACTGTTGTTCCCTGGAGTCCCTCTATGGAGGAATGCTTTTAGATGGTGGTCAAGGGTTAAATTTTGTGGTCAGCTGAAGACACCATGTCCCCATTCCTTTAGAGGCCAACCAGACTCAAAAGAAGTGTATGGACATAAAAGGGAGAGCCAGGCCGAAGCTGTACCCTCGCCAGGTTGTAGAAAAAGTGCAATGTGCCATGAACACACAATGGGATCCTAGACCCCACTTGGCACCAGTCCTTGGGCACAGAGTCCTCTCATCCCAACCCTAAGGCCGGACAAATGCACCTTAGGAGGCATACGGGCCAATTTGGATCAACTAGGTCTTTTTGAGAATCCCACCGCTTTTCTATAGTAGAGAGCTTTGCTGCTTATTGGACCCTTTAGGGTTCAACCCTTCTGGCCCTCCTTTATAACTGCAATATTGTGGTCAGCTAGCTGAAGACACATTGACCCCATTCCTTTAGGGGTCAACCAGACTCAAAAGTAGTGTATGGACATAAAAGGGAGAGGCAGGCCAAAGCTGTACCCTCGCCCCAATGCCTCTTTTAGGGCGTTGGCCCAAATGGACTAAGGCCCTTTACGCAAGATCTGAGAATGTTCCATAAACTTAAATAAATTAGTGTCCTGTGAAATCATTGGTGGCCTTCCAGCAAGTTAGGGGGACTCCTCCAGAGAAGCCAAAATGCCAATCCAAACAGGTGGGTGTAGGAAAAGCTACAAAGGGCCATGAACACACACTGGGTTCGCAGGCACCCATTGGCACCACTCCTTGGGCACAGTCTCCTTTCATTAGAGCCCTAAGGCCAGACAAATGCAGCTTAGGAGGCATTTGGCCGAATTTGGATCAACTAGGTCCCCAACTTTATGAAAATCCCTCCCAACTAGGTCCCCCAACTTTTTGAGAGCTTTGCTGCATATTGTACCCTTTAGGGTTCAACCCACCTGGACCTCCTTTATACACTGCACTATACTGCAAACCCCATTTTATGGACAGGGTAACCTAGAGTTCCCTCTCAGGCACTGATAGGAGAAGATAAAACTCTTAATGTTATACCCGCCCCACCTGGACAGCATTACCGGATCTCTCCTTCTGATCACTGGTTAAGTACAACGACCAGCGCTCTACAGATGAGGTTTATACTGCTCTCTTATATATCTAATTACTAATGAGATGCAGCTGCACCCTACTGTAACGTTATATATCCAACAAAGCGCCTCTAGGTCCTCTCTGCAGGATTCCAGGATGATAAATGAAGTGACATGAAGAATATATAGAGAAGAAATATAAACCGCCTGTTTTCTCTACCCCGCCAATAGCAATATATAAGATCTCAACGTCAATTTGAGCCAAACTGGACATCTATTTTTAGCTAAAGAAGATCTAGAGATAGATATTAAAACCTTGCGATATAGAACCTTCCTCATTGGTTGGGTGGAGGACATCCAGCATCTTTCAAGATTTAATTTGCATGTTGATTAGGAGGGGAAGGAGATCCCAGGAAGGCAACACATTGAGTTGGAGGTGTGCTCCAACCACTCCTCCAAATATTGTGTCTAAAGCTAGCCATACATGTTCCGATTCCATGGCCAATCGATCACCCATCCGATCGATTCCGCGATGCCAGAGGGAATCGGATGTCCGATCGATCGCCCAATTAAGCCTGTCCCTACCACCTTGGCCCACGGATTCCTGGACGATTCCGTGTCCGATCGCTTACTTCACAAATGGCAACTCCCCCTGATGTGTGCTGAATCGGATCAGAAAGACCAACATGTTGGTTCTCTGGCAGATCCGATTCTGGGCCCCCGAACGATCGAACAAGGTGGGCTTTACACGATTCCGGGACGATCGATTGGCGTGCACGCGCCCGGAATCAATCGTCCCGGAATCCGTTGGGAATCGGACCCGTGTATGGGGACCTTTATAGACTATATTTGCAGAAGTATTGGGGAACCCAACCAAATAATTACATTTAGGTGATCCAATGACTTAAATCACAGAGCACAGGGTCCGGAGGTCTGTAGCTCATGTCTCTTCAGAAAGTTGCTGGAGGTCTGTAGCTCATGTCTCTTCAGAAAGTTGCTGGAGGTCTGTAGCTCATGTCTCTTCAGAAAGTTGCTGGAGGTCTGTAGCTCATGTCTCTTCAGAAAGTTGCTGATTTCTGCACATTGTGTGTCTTTCTGAAGAGACATGAGCTACAGACCTCCAATTTTCATATGGCCCTCACATTACCCAATGCATAGTGACCTTTGTTGTGTGTGGGTGTGCATGGCCGTGCAGCTGCAATATCTGGAGTAATGGATCACACTTCTCTGTCTGGCAATCTGGGTTGGTTATGTGTCAGGGGAACTGTACTTTTGGTTGCATTGTGCTTAGTGCATAGTTTGGGTAGAGGAGGGACTACGGTGTGGGGTCGTTCCTCATGGGTTGGGCTTGGCCCCTTGGTTCTAGTGAATGCTTCGGGATACCAAGACATTATTGTCAATTTCACGGTTCCAACTTTGTGGGAACAGTTTGGAGATGGCACCTTCCAGTTCCAACATAACTGCACCTCAATGTACAAAGCAAGGTCCATAAAGACATGAATGGGTTTGGTGTGAGAGAACTTGACTAGCCTCCACTAAGCCCTGACCTCTACCTAAAAGAACACCATTGGGATGAGCTAGAATGGAGACTGTAAGGGTTTGTGTCCACTGCTGCTTTATCACCATGGTTGACAAGTGTCCACAAGGTGGAAAAAGACGCAGAGAGGACACTTCTCATTCTAATAAACGGAACAGTGTCCAGTGTGCTATTTGAGCGGCGCACCCTCGGTGCTGATTTGAAGCTGTGGAATGCAGCATCGTCATTGCAGCACCATGCAGTACATCCATAAACAACTCCATTGGAGATCAATGGAGGTGCCTCCAAGACGCGGAAAAACAGCGCCCGATGCTGTTCCGGCACTGTTTCCCCATGTCTTTGCTTTGCTAAATCAATAGGCCAACCGCGGGTAGAGATGGTTGAATTTTTCGACCAACTGACTTTGTGAGCTGATTGCAAAGCCCCTGAACATGGTATCATCACAGAAAACTGCTGGAGATGTAGAGAAGGGTTGTGGGAAAATGTTTTGCTCTAGCACATGTAGTCCAAATTTTGACTTGATTTGAACTTCATTTGTGCAAATACTATTTGTGTTTGAGTAATACTTTCTTTGTAGTATATCCCCAACCCTTCTCTACATCTCCAGTAAGTTTGGTAATGATATCATGCTCAGGGGCTATGCAATTCTTTTTCTAGCCACAGGGAATCCACCAGCACATGGGCCGGCATGTGTCTTTGTTCCCTGCACTGGATGACCAACAAAACAACTGACACAAATCAAACAAAAAGTGATTGGACGTCGATAAATTTCAGTTGATCTCTCAAGTATCTGATGAGTTTTCTATGTATTTCAATCAATTTGTATTTTGATCGATGGTACTATGAAGTATGGGAACAGAACTCAAAGTAATCGCTCTGTTGTAAACCGTTCACACTGTGTGGGGGTACAATTGATCGATGTTCAACTGACAGTCAATATTTGTATTCCACAAGACCATTGGATCGACAAAGGATCGTGAAAATGTTGACCCATGTATAGCTACCTTAAGCCCAGCCTTCTCGTCCAACATTAGTGCTTGATCTCACAAATATTTCTTTAGAACGGGGGAGGGCAAACTAAGGCCCAGGGGCTGGGTCCGGTCTGGTTAGCTTTTTTTTGTGGCCCATTGTTATCTTGTTAAAAAGATGCTCCCCTCGCCTGTTCTCTGCAATGAGTGCACATAATGCCTAGAGGAGTCCAAACATTGCCTTCGGGAGGATCAGCAGTGATCATGTGATGACACTGTGGGGGCATCCTCATGGTGACAACAGTCAGTCTCTAGGAATTATCTCTGCTCAGTGCAATGAATGAGCATTTCTTTGTAAGTGCAGGAAATGTTAAAAGATGACACACATTACACATCACTGCTATCATTAGTGATGCCGGCTATATATGGAATTGGCACACCTATGGGGGGTCGGCCATTACAGGCTTTTGGTTCGGCCCCCTTTATCAAATTTCAGAAGCCAATGTGGCCCACAAGTCAAAAAGTTTGCCCACCCCAGGGTTAGGAGGAATGGTGCTCGACTGTAGCAATGAGCTTTAGGGGTTGGGGGGGGGGGGGGGGGGGGGGGGGGTTAAGGTAAGGGGGGTTAAACCTAAGCTACCCTCCCCAATCTCCTAACCTTAACCCTCCTAACCCTAACCTTAACCCAGCCCAAAACCCCTAATGCTAGGCATACACATGCCGATAAGCGGCCGATTTTTAATCTGACCGACGGCGTGCACGCTCTCGCCATCGTCAGGTTAAAAATCGGCCGCTAATCGGCATGTGCCCACATGGGGCGACAGATCCCTGTCGCCCCACTTCTCGGCCGGCCAGAGAACGGATATGTCCGATCTTCTCTGGCCGATGGGAGCCGATGAAAGCCGATGCCATAAGCTGCAATGAAGCGGCGTCTCCATCGCAGCTTATGGCCGGCACACAAAGGGTGCCCAGCCGATTGAAGGGGCCCCAGAATGCAACAAGAGGCTAACATGATGACGTCATCACCTGAGCCTCCCGGAAAGATATCGGAGGAAGATATCGGAGTAGGTCGGTATGTGTATGCCTAGCATAACCTTAAATACCCGAAACCCATAAGATTAACCCTGTAACTTCAGAAAAGTAAGGCTATCTGCCCATATGCAGGTGTAGGTGTAGGGAGTGTGACCAAAAGGGTGTCGCTCCGCCATCTTGGATCCTGGAGGACTGGACGTGGTAAGTATAACAGCGAGGAAGGGGGGAAAGTAAATATATATGTTTATGTATTTTGGGATCGCTTTGCCCAGATGAATGCTACATAAAGCTAACTATTTTGTATGTGGGTTTAAAATTTTGTTTTTAGTATTTTTAAAGCTTACTTACTTAAAATAATAATAAAAGTTTTAAATATCCATGAAGTCCCTTTTTTAGGATCTTCATTTCAGCCTCTCTAGCGCACTGCTGAGGTCCAGATTTCTGTACCAAAACCACACCATAGACTTCAATGGCTTTTTCTTTATGTTGTAGGCCTGTAACTTCCCACAATCTGTCCGTACAAGGGTCTAATAGACATCCTGGATATAATAATGTTTGAAACGCACAATTATGTAAAAAAAATACATAAAAATAAAAAAGAAATAAAAGGTATCATCTGAATGATAAAATCTCTAAAATACTTATTTTGTATGATAGATTTCAAAACAGTATGTATATTTATATTTTGGTTTTAAAAAATGTTATGCAATTGGTCATATTTGTAGCCAAAATAACAATAAAAAAGTCAAAAGGGTGCGACCACCTGGAGAGGTGGGATCAATGCTAAACTTCTCCAAAATACAGATTTTTTTAAATGCTGTTTTCTTCAGGTCTAATGTCCGGAAATCACATGTAGATACAGATTTTACCACAAGTTACCTGACTGAACCTCCTGCAGTGCATCACATTTAGTCAGATCTCTCTGCAATGCATAATACAGCATACCCCACCCCCAGAGAAGGATTTTTGTGGCTCAGCAATGATGAACTACATGTAACAGAACACCTTAGCTTTAGCTACAGATCACTGGATGGAGTATAATAGCAAAGTAGCTCAGCCTTTCCTCAATCAGCAGCGGCTCTCCCTATCTATCTAGTACTGGAGACACAGTATAGATGCCAGGCTGCTTATTTTATAGGGGGGGGGGGGGTCCTCTAGGAGGGAAAAATGTGTTATTGGCTGTACTGTCCCACCTGACTATAGGGTGAAGGGTCACACTTTGTCTCCATGTTAAGGTATAGGGGGCGGGTAGAACACCCATAATGTTCGGCGGCATTGCGAACTGCGAACATTCTATGTTCGCCGCGAACTTCACGCGAACTTCACGCGATGGTTTCGGCCATCACTACTGGTGACATCACACCAGGAGAGAGAGGGTTAGCTTCCAAGGTGCATATCAGGGGAATCACACTGAAAACAGTTTTCTCTACAGAAAACTGTTTTCGTGCGATTTACTTTTGAATCACCCACCACCGCCCCGATATGACGTCATCACGTCACTCCGGGGGTGGGGGGGGGGGTCGGCTTCTGTGCATTACATCACTCCGGGGGTGGGGGCATCACGTCACTCCGGGGAGGGGATCGGCTTCTGTGCACTACATCACTCCTGGTGGAGGGGGGGGGGGGGGATCGGCTTCTGTGCAGTTCAGAAGATCAAAGCCACGGGACAGCGCAGAATGGTGAGTTTGCGCTGCCGAGGCTCCGATCTCCGCCAGGCGGCTCCATCTTGTCCAGTGCAATACTGACAGGACAGCGCTGGACAAGATGGGCCGTCAGGAACACCGGGGGGGGTTAAACATAATAGTCATTAAGTTTTTATGTATTTTTTTGTAAAAAGTGGTATTTCTGGATCTGTCTTTGTGCATTGAGTCCAGCTGTAGGTTTTGTTTATAAAAGTGTTTCTGAGTTCAGGTAGGCTTTAAATCCATCTATCTGCTGTTTCCGTTGACTTATACGATAAGGCTCTTTATCTTTCTGGTTTTCTATTTCTTAAATGTAAAATTAAATGGACTAAACACAACTCTCTCTGCAGGGACGTCTGTGCTTTTTATCTATTGAGGTAACGCGGGCAGCAAGTCTACAGCAGTGTATTATTGTTATAGATGAATAGCAGCTTTTTTTTGGTATATTGCTCTGCTGTCAATACTGCTGCTTCCTCAATCCGCGGATACAATCTTTCCTGCTCAATAATAGATGTTCGGCAGAAGCCCACTGCGATGTAATAGAGCTGTTGCATGAAGCTGTTTTCATCGCAGGTAGGTGTCAGTTCAATTTTGGAGAGCAGTGTGTGTTGCTCTCGCCGCCAGTACGATCCGGCGTCTCCATTGTGCTTTGTAGGCTGCGCGCACAGACGGAGAGCACCGCACAATTGCTGGTGCATGTTCCTGATTCATCTTTTCACCGCTTCACACTGTGATAAATCAATGCGACTCTCCGAATTACTCCTAAAAACTGCCGGCAACAATTCTCTGGCCTGTATAGAAGTGACAGCGGCTCCTCGACTCAAATCTAGCTTCAAAAACTCGGGGGCCTGAGGTCCTTCCTCAGCATAGCCGGTCTAAACCAAGATGTAGCTGTCCAGAGAAAAACTTTCACTGTTATAATACTTACCCCGTACCCCCGAATATAAGACATCCCCCTGAAAATAAGTCACCCTTACATTTTTGCCTCACACTAAAATATAAGGCACCCCCCCCCC
>CM070036.1:149639420-149649975 GCA_036250615.1 Ptychadena robeensis | reverse complement strand
CTGCTATGTAGTGCCGGGTCCTCCCTGATAGAATACATAGTGATTGGAAAGGTTCTCATATCACATGGTTTTAGTAGAAGGAAATTTGATTGTACAGAGATTGTATGGTAAGATTGTAAGGTGTATGAGGGGCTTAAATCCTGTCGGCATCTCTTGTTTATGAATCGTGCGTTACAGAAGCCGGTGTTCAGAGAGGGAAGTGAATATTGTGTGACTGCAGAAAATGTGAGTCACAAACCTGGCAATAAAACCAGTCCGGGCACGACGCGGCCAGCGCAGGAGCATCAGTCTTCAGGTCTTCCACTCAGATCCCCAACACGGACAATGAGGCGATTTGTGTCACCGTCCTATCCCAGGACTGGGATCTTTTTGGGTGCAATCATTCAGTGCGCCCGAACCTGGCGGGTAATCTCGCAAAAAATATTTTATGTCGGTATATCATACAAATATGACATCCAACTACTTTATATTCATGAATTCAGTCAGCAGGTGAACCCTTAGGCTATGTTTGCTATGCTTACTGAACAATCCTATCTGTTTTGCTGTGGTTTACCAAGCTCAGTAGCTCAAACCTAGCACTAGTTTACTTTTTTGTCATTTTTTTTATTATGTTAATATTAACCATTGTGTTGTGGCTTACAATGTCCAGTAGCTCAAGCCTATAACAAAAATCCATCTAAACTCCCTGGTCTACGTTTTTGTCATATTTTATTATGTTTATATTAACAATTTGTTGTAACTTACAAAGTTAAGTAGCTAAAACCTATAATAAATAAATTATAATGATAAATCTGATCTCCCTGGGCTATGTTTTCTAAGCCTGCTAGGCTATTTCTAGGGGAATTATTGAGGTTTACAATGTTCAGTAGCTCAAACCTATAATAAAATAAAATAAGAACTCCCTAGCGTACTTTTTGTCATGTTTGTTATGCTAATGTTACTATGGTTTACAGCGTTCAATATCTCAAACCTAGCATAAATATAAATCCTAACCCATGTCTACTTTTGTTGCATTTATTACAATCTTAACCATTTTGTCGTGGTTTACAATGTTCAGTAGCTCAAACCTATAATAAAATTAAATTAGAACTCCCTAGTGTACTTTTGTTCATGTCTGTTGTTCTAATATTTACCATGTTACTCAAACCTAGCATATATATATATCCTAACTCATGTCTACTTTTGTTGTATTTATTACAATATTAACCATTTTGTTGGGGTTTACAATGTTCAGTAGCTCAAACTGATAATAAATATATATTTTATCTCACTGGGCTATGTTTTCTAAGCTTCCTAGGCCATTTCTAGCTGCTTTATTGAGATTTACAATGTTCAGTAGCTCAAACCTATGAAGAGATATATATCCGAACTCCCTAGTCTGCTTTTATCTGTCTATAGATCTGCATTTACTTGTGTATGTTATATCTGGAGTTCAGCAAATGAGTTCTGTATTATTACCACAATCTGAAATAATACGCTCACTGTGCTCTCATGGGTTTTGTATATTTTTCTTTTTACTAATTTATGATTTTTTCTTTGTATCAGGGCGTGGTGACTGATCACGGGCGGACACCCGGTATTCCAGGATAGTGATGAGCAGCACAGGCAATATTCAATTTTGCGATATTTGGCAAATAATTTGAGTATATGGCCATGTATTGAGAAAATATATTCGCAATTATAATGGCAACGCGATTACCTTCAAAATGAATGGTCACATGTGGTATTTATTTTCACATTGCAAAAATCACTATGAGATATAGATTAAGGCTTTGTTTCCATTGTACGCCGGGACCCCTACGCTAAGCGTATACGCTAAGCAGGGGTCCCGACGTATCTCACAGACTCAGCCTGTCGGTGGATGGTCTGTTTACACATCCGCCGGTGTAAAGGCTGAACGTACTCGACTACATTCAGCCTTACACCGGCGGATCGGCTCAGCGCAATGAAGACAGACCCGTCCGCCGAGCAGGTAAGTCTATCTGTTACGTTGGGACCCCTCGCTAAGCGTGTACGCTTAACGGAGGGGTCCCAACGCAATGGAAACAAAGCCTAAGGGGGGCAGAAAAGGGTGCGGCCTGGTGTAATATGGGGCTTGGCCTAAGTCAACAGCACACCTATATAAATTCGCAATCCATGGCCATAAGCTTCCCAATGCAGAATATCTTGAATATTCAAAGTTATGAACACCCGCCGCCATATTTGCGAATACAACACAATGTAATTTGCGAATGACAAAATTCTCAAATAGATTCATCGAATATATTCGCAAATCAAATATTCCAGCTCAACACTATTCCAGGGGAAGCGGATTCCAGAAGGGCAGCAGGAATAACATTACTGGCTTGCCGTTTTCTGGATTTGGTGGCGTGCATATCGCCTCTCAGCTGCGGCAGAATCTGGTAAACGTTCTATTATCTCATTATGATGTCGCTGGAGAATCTCCCCGGAGGAGGAGAACCCTACACATCAAGGGGTGCCCGTAATTACAAGCACATCGGCCACCTCTGACTCAGCTTCCACTCCAGGACCTAGATGCTTGAAGAGACGCGGCCGGTGCGCCCGTCCACCACATATCTAAGCACAGACGTGGGCAACCTAAGGCCCAGGGGAAAAACCCGCCCTTTATTCTTTTAATTTGGCCGTTTGTTACCTTGGTGTCATGACGCTCTGGCTCCCCTCATTCCCTGCAATGAGTGAAGATAGCACCTAATCCAGTGGTGGGCAACTGAGGTGATATGGAGGGCCACAAGTGCGGCCATCTGCATCACTAAAGGGCCGCACATAACATGTAGGACTGCCAAAGTTGATTAGGAAACTCGGGTCAGTGTGTGACCACTACACATGGTGATGTATGGAATGCCCCATATACATCAATAAAGGTTATAGGCGCTCAGGCGCTGTCTTTCATGTATGCAAATTAGCATGCTCAGCTTGTTCCTCTCCTCTTCTTACCACTCTAAGAAATTCTAAGGTGAGGATGTGTCAGTGGAGGATCGGTGAACAGGCGAGTTCCTATGCCATATGCATTAACCTCCCTAGCGCACTGCTGAGGTCCAGATTACTGTACCAAAAGTGCACCATAGACTTCAATGGTAAATTTTCTTTATGTTGTAGGCCTGTAACTTCCAAAAATCTGTCCGTACAAGGGTCTAATACACATCCTGAATATAATAATGTTTGAAACAAACAATTATGTAAAATAAACATTTTTTTAATAAAATTTATGAAAAAAAACACAAAAATCAGGGCACAAAGCTATGCTGCTAAATCTCCCGATTTTGAGAATATGGTGGTGGATATTCGCAACCTCGAATATTCACAATATTATGTACCAAGAAGCTATACGGCCATGCATTGCAAATACCCTGTTTCACCGAAAATAAGGCACCCTTAAATTTTTTCCTCTGAAATATAGGGCATCCCCCTGAAAATAAGGTCCCCCCGAAGATACGGTCCTGTAACTCTGGACAGGGGGATCAGAGGGGGAATCACAATGACACAGGAGGATCAGCAGGGGTTACTAAAATGGTAATCCCCCCTCTGAGTCTCCTGCACCCTGATACCCCAGTGCCATATTCTTCTTCATGGAAAAATAAGACATCCCCCGAAAATAAGACGCAGGGCAACTGTCTTATTTTCGGGGAAACACGGTATATATTTGCAATGATAATAATATACCATCGCCCAGCCACTCCAATAAGAGTAAATGCGTCAGATTTAACTAACTTACCCCTCGCCAGTGCAATATTTACATATTAATACAAAGAGGCAGCTTGCATACATGTTGTTGTACTTGGCTGGTATTCTATCCTAATAAATCTGTTTATGTTAAAAAAAACAAAAACTCCTTGCACAAGATGAAATTGCAGCAAGATCCCGGGTCCTCCTGCACACTATACTGGAGTTAAGTAATGGGGAGAAGTGTGGACAGTTAACACATTTATAGAGTTGGCTGACATTTGTGACATCAGTGCATTACAACCCCAACTGGCACCAGGGGCTAACCAACTCTAAGCAGGGCTGCAGGTACGGGGGCTCTCTCATCTAGGGGGTCCAGTGGTCCGCTGCCTGTTCAGTTCCATGCATGGTAACCAGGCTCCCCGACCTCAATGCTGCTCTCAGGACATGCTGCCAATACAAAATTGCATAGAAATGTGTGTGGGGGCCCCAAAAATGACCTAGTATTGGTCCCCAAAATTTCTGATGGCGGCCCTGATTAAATACTACTGTACTTGAAATGTGGAGATAAAAAAAAGAACACCTATCCGATTTACTTTGCGTGGAGTCCATAAAATATCCCCATTACCCAACACAAGAACAGATAGGTGTAAGGGGGGTTTCCACATCAGTCTGGACCCCCCCTGCTAAGCGTATTGCTTTGTGGGAGGACCCGACAGAGCACATTCATTTACCTGCTTGGTGGACGCGGTGTTCTCACAACGCTGAGCTGTTCCGCTGATGCAGGGCTGAATGCAGTGGGGTACGTTGAACCTCTGCATCAGCGGATGTCTGAACACAGTATCCGCCGAGCAGGTAAAGTCTATGTGCTCCCTCAGGATCCCCGCCAAGCAATGTTCACAGCGGAGGGGGTCCAGACTGATGTGGAACCCCCCAAGGTTCAGGGCTCATCCCTAATCACTTAACTGCCGACCTTACACACCTACATTCATGACCATGGAGTACTAAATATCATCTCTTTTGTGAGCAGGACAGGTCCTCTTACGTGCCTGCCTGAATGCCCAGGAGTATACTAAGCAGCAAAGGGCCCAAGGAAAAGGTCACAGAGGAAAAAAATTTTACCCTCTTTCCCCGAAAGTAAGACCTAGCTGCTATTCCTCCCACCCATGCTTCTTAAATAAGCCCTTCCCCGAAAATAAGACCTGCCATGACCCAGAGACAGCTTCCGTATTTAGGGAAGACATGACAGGAGGCGTTTTGTCACCTCTTAATGCCTTAGTGCATTTTTTGCACCTAAAACTAAGACCGTGTCTTATATTCGGGGAAACGGGGTTATATGTCCATTAGTTGAGAACTTTTACACAAACCCACATGATGCAATTTTATATTCAGCATTCCTTTCTATTAAGCGGATAAGCCATTCAGCCCGAGGTAACGGGTTCCTTGTCATCATGATTCTTCCCCAGCCCACAATGCAGTGCTCAATGCCCATATGAGAGTCCGGAGCACTGGGGCATTAATGGTGGACTAGACCATTCATTGATCAATACCGACTCAAAAATGCTGACTAGGATGATGAAGTATCAGGGATGTATGCTCCATAATAAGGCCAAGTACCTTCAGGTGCACAATAGGTGGCAAACTGGCAAGAGATAGTCAAGTGACTGCAACCCCCTTCCCACATCACCATAGGAAGCGGCTTGGGTGACATACATCCCCAGTTACAATATGTAAACCCAGCAGATGCTGGCACCATGGTATGCCACGTATGCATAAGGGTATGGAAGAGCTAGGTCAGTAGAAAGAGACAAAAACAGGGAATTATTTTGCCTTTAAATTCTAATTTAAGCAACCCCAACATTCCAAAAACTAGTTTGTAAATGCACACACAAGGGCAGCTACCTTACTTTCATTACATATGCAAACTGTTCTTCTAACAGTAAAAAGATAACCTTCATTTAAATCTTTATATTATTTTGCTAATTACTCAACCGTGATGCCCACTACACTCCTGCACTCCACTACTGTGACATACACAAAAATATATGGCTATATCTGGAAATATGGAACAGCAAAAGTTAAAAAGAGATCACCTATGCAGGAAAAGATGTAACGGGTCACTCTCACCCCCTATATACTTACCTTATCTGCACCCTCCTTTGCAATAGCGGACCACTGCAAAACATGAGCTCTGTCACATGACTAGGGGAGTAATACAAGGATCAGTGCAATGGGCTACATGTAAATGTAAAAGGCAGAGTAAAGACTAAAGCCCCCCATAACGTGGTTGGGAAATTAATCGATCGGGAGATTAATCGGATGGGGAATTATGTACCCGCTTTGAAACTGTCCGTAAATTTTGGTCGATCTGCTGTTAATAAATAGTGTCGGGCCGATCGATCGATGATAATTCGAATTACGATTTTTCGTGCCAGCCAATCGACCATAACATTTTAGGTGAAAATCTATTTTTCGTCCAATCGTGTCAACCGGTCGGGAGAAAAATCAGTGTATGGGGGGCACACATGTAGACATGGGCCAGATCGATGCCCGCTTGGAGCGCCATGCGTGCTCACGGCCATCTATCTGGGCCATATCATATGAGGCCATCCCTGTTTTCAAACGGGACCAATCAATCCCGCTCAAAACCAGGGATATTGGACATGACTGTAAACCACAGTCGATGTCCATTGCTTTGCATGGGGACCGCGGGGTCTCCATGCAAAGCATCAGCTGAGCTCAAGACACAGCAGTGCTGTATCTCCAGCTCCTCAGATATCGGAAAGCAGAGTGATGACGTCATCGCGCTGCTGCCGTGAACATCGCACGGCTCCAATATCAAGCCGTGTGTTCCCTGCTTAAGAATTTTGAACCCCCAACATCATATGAGGTTATCTGGAACCATAGCAAACCCTAGTTACGCCTGATCACTGACGCATCACAAAATTCATGAGCTGTCACATGTGCCATGTTATCCAATAGCTCTAACTACACCAGTGGTCCCCAACTTGCAGGGCCCCCTTATCTATTTAGGAACATTATCGAGCCCCCCCTACCTATTTAAACACAGGTAAGAATGAGGGCCAGCGCCCCCCTGGAATACTTTTGTGCCTGCCCCCCAGTTTGGGAATCACCATTATTGCACAATGCATTGTGCCAGCTTCATGAGGGCATCCCCAAGGAAAAAATATTCCAGGTTTTGTTACCCAAACCAAAAGACCTCCAAAAATTAAATAGCAAAACAAGAATAATAGCCAAAAGTCAACTTGTCACCGAAAGCTGAGTCCGCGTTAAAAATACGCCCATTTGTTTACATGCCACGGCCTTTTACAAACATCTGTTATTTAACTGTCCCAGATTAATCCTTCAAATATATAACAGATCGGTTTGTGGAATTTTCACTGCCGGAGATCTTCTTGTGGCAGAAAAGCCGGCCCGTGACCGACAACCACCTTTTACCTAAAATAGCCTGAGCGCACTGACTGACAGTTAACCTTCATCCGTCAGCCTCCGCCTTCTTAACATTCCACTAGCCTAAGGGGCACTTGTCCCCCCGGGCCGTTATACTGCAGCCAACTTTCACTCTATAGGCCTAGCATGACGGAGGAGGAGATAAGGAGAGCTTATAGGGGTGGGCTGCAGGCCTCCTCTCACAGAAACGTGCTACTCGCTGCAGGAAGAATGTCGTCATGTAAACATTGCGATAATCGAAATTCGAATATAGCGACCAATACCTTTACATTCCCTAGAATAAGACCATCACTATACATCACCATACACTATAACATCACCATAATACAATACACTAATTACACTTCTTATATTACAAGCTACATATAAAATGTGGAAGCACCAAACTCTTTTTTTAGATGCATCACAACAGTAAAAAAAAAAATATATATATATATATATATATATATATATATATACACACAAACACCACAGACTCACGATATATATTTATAAAAAAAAAAAACACAAAAAAAAAAAAAAAAAAAAAAAACACCAAAGGGGGGGGGGGGGCATTTATTTATCAATCTACCTACAACAGATGCCCAGCCGCACATCCTCATCAATATTTAGTATTTGTACCTTTGAAGCATTGTGTGAGGTTTATGGCAGATATTTACGAACAAGGAATAGAAATCTGTAAATCCAGAGCCATACAGGAGCAGGGAAGGCTATATATCACCTCTGAGGTTCCCTTTCCAAGGGTCCCCATACACCTTTAGATTTCTCTGTCAGATTTCCTTTAGATCTCCTTTTGTTTTACCAAAACCATGTAATATGAGGGACTTTCTAAACCATCAAGTCTACCTGTGTTCTATGGCAGAGGACCCAGCACTACATAGTTGGTGGTAGATCTAAAGGATATCTGATAGAGATCGAAAGGTGTATGGCCAAAATGCAACTCATAATAGTGTATGGGCGCGTCTTGGTCACAGTTTTTTTAACTTTGATGCATTTTTTAGACTCATGGGTTCCGTAAAAAAAAAACCAAAAAAAAAAAAAAAATAAAAAAAAAAAAAGCGATTTTGGTTTCTGACCTTGCGTCCGGAAAGCGTGTCAAAAACGCATCAAGAACGCGTGGGACACAAGAAAAAAAAAAAAAAACTCAGTGGGGCCAAAAGTGTCGTATAAGTTATAGAGGACACAAACTCCATATTGATCGCCCAGAGACCAAGCGATGTAATATTACAACACATTTGAGGCTACAAAAATAAACCCTCCTCCATTTTCTTCTTTTTAATACCTCTTGAACATTACTACCCTGTTCCCCCGAAAATAAGGCACCCCGAAGATACGGGGGAGATCAGAGCGGGCAATCAAAATGACACAGGAGGATCAGAAGGGGTTACTAAAATGGTAACCCCCCCCCCCCCCCCTCTGAGTCTCCTGTGCCATTTTGATTCAACCCTCTGATCCCCCCTGTGTCATTTAAGTGACCCCCCCCCCACCCTGATACCCCAGTGCCATCTTTGGGAGCAAAAGTGAATATAAGACACTGTCTTCTTTTCAGGGGGAAAGACTGTAATAGGTCTTATTGTTCAGCTCTGCAACACTATTGGATGGTTGAATGTGTAAATAGGCCATGTCTGGCCAAGAAGTCATACACAAGTTTTTCAATATTTGGGTTATACACAAAACAGCATAGACAAAAACATAAAATAGCAAATCCTTGGACTCAACAAGGACCAACAATTTTAAAGCTATACCACAAAAAATAAATAAATAGTAATAGACGACATCATACTTTCTTTAACCATTTTCTGCCCGTTTTATTTTATTAAATATTCAGCATTATTGTCGCTCTGAGCGTGAGCACAGCTTAAAAATGAAGGCACTTGGAACCAGTCCTTGATTTTGTATTTATTGCAAAGAAATTAAAAATGATATTATATGCATATATAAACTATTTCTCTATAAATATAAAAATGATCCTCTGAAAAGCAAAAAAAAAAAAAAAAACCTACACTTGGTAAAAAAAACAACCCCCCCCCCCCCCCCCCCCTAAAAATAACAAAAAAAACCACTGCATTTTTCCAGGACATGAAAATATACATTTAGGAAGCTAAAAAAATCAGACATACTCCATGTATATTGAAATTTGCAGACCAAGCAAGCAGGACGATTGGTGGAAAATTTAATAATAATGAAATAAAAAGAAATAAAAAAAAAGAAGGGGAAGGAGGGGGGTGGTGTAGGGAACGAAAAGGAGGGGGGCACCCCTCTAAAGCTGATGCTAAGTGGCAAGTATAAAAAAAAAAAAAAGAAAAAAAAAAAAAAAAAAAAAAGAAGATCTTGGTGGTAAGGTAGCTTTTAAAACTCAAAATAGTTGATTAGCTTATGTGTGGTTCTAAGAAATATAAATAAAAAAAATATATAAAATAACTTGTGGTAAACGATATGGCTCTTTATGAACGGCAATAACTAATAAAAGGTTAAAGGGCCCATTACGAGCTTTTTAACCACAAACAAAGCGAGATTGCATTCATTCCACAGAAAAATTTGCTCCACGCCCTGTTGCTATAAACATGCTGCTATACAGGAAAAGAAAAAAAAAAAAAGGGGGGGGGGTATAATAATACATTCATTTAACCTATTGTTATGTGGCTAATTAATTAACCCCTGTAACACAATTAACTGCGTCCACTTTGCCAATTGCCTTGTTAAACCGAACCTGCGCTCTGCCAAAGCGGGGGATTCCTAGAAGATTTGAATCAGGAGCCGACGAGGTTAACAAAAAGGCGGACCTCGGATAATTTTGTTCAACAAAAGAACCAACTTTCGGCTTGCCATGAATGGGGATATGGAGAGTGGCTGGTTTTGTTTGGGGTAGGGGAAAGTGCTTTTTTTTTTTTTTTCTATGGAGAGCCGGCAGAGAAAAAATAAAAATAAAAAGGGAAGGGGGAACCCCCGCCCCCAATAGAGAAAGAAAAAAAAAATACAAAAATAATAATAAAAAAAATAAAAAGGAGAGGAAGGGTAAAAAAAAAATAAAAAAAGTGAGCCTTAAAAAAAAAAAAAAAAAAGAATAATAATAATATGCCATGATTAATGTTTACATTCATATTATTGAATAAAAAAAAAAAAAGTTATATATATATATATCTCATCTTGTTTCCCAGAATATAAGACACTGTCTTATATTAATTCTAGGTTGCAAAAAATGCACTAGGGCTTATTTCTGGGTTTAGAAGAAGTGACAAAGCACCTCCTGCCATGTCTTTTCTAACTATGGAAGCTTTCTCTGGGACATGGTGGGATTCTTCTCTCAGATTTATTCTCTGGGATAGCAGCTAGGTCTTTCGGGGGAGGTCTTAAGCCCCCCATACACCACATACAATTACCATGCAATTTCTGTACAACCAAC